>OMLP01044488.1:21146-33670 GCA_900302685.1 Spondyliosoma cantharus
TGTGTGAGAGGCACAGTGATAAGCTGTGTGTTCATACTGTAAGTGTGCATGTGAATTATATGTGTGTGTGTGTGTGTGTGTGTGTGTAACAGACATTCCTCCACAGTAGTTTGGTTTATTACTGTAATAGATTCGTGTGTCATGGCGTCACCCGCCGCTCCCTGAAGTCTGCGTGACATAAGCGAGCTGGTCACCTCACTCAGCTCCTGATATGAGGAGGAAGCAAGAACCGTCTCTAAAGTCTCCGGCGCTGTGCCTTCGGGAGGTGAAGTACTGAGATTATACACCCGGCAAAAGAACTAAAAGAAAATCCCCAGAGCCTTCATACTTCATACCGTGTGTGTGTGTGTGTGTTCCCATCCAACCCAATCACCAGAATAAATGCCGGCAGTGTTGAAACTTTGCTTTTCTTTAGGCTCAATTTTCAATTTTCTTGAAATATCTGCTTTGGTTTCCAGAAACGCGGCTGAAAAAATTTCTCGACGTCCTCTTAAAAACATCCAGTTGGTTCACGTTTAGAAGAAATACTTCTCTAAATGTTGAACTTTTCTTCATCACCGGATAATCCCTAATATCCTTATATTACCGGTTCCCTCGGCGCTGTTTGCTTTTATGTTTTTTAATCAAACATGAAAGATTAACAGAGAGCTCAGAAGTGGTTATTGCATCCGTCATTCTTGTTATTATGACCCTGCAGAGTTAGCGGGTTGTAGAATATGAGAGTCAGTGTCGGTGGAGTCAGTATATTTTCTCCAGACATCTGCAGAGGATTTGTGGAGAGGAGTCGCTGCTCAGGGGGGCAGAGTCTCTGATCCGGAGGTGTTTACTGACGGGAGGAGAGCGCTTTGACTTTCATTATTAGATTTATCTTCACTCCTGTTTATCAACCTGACTGCAGCAGCGATCTGCTGAGGAAGACTCTGCTGTCGGTGTCACGTTACTGTCGTGTTGACCACCGACTGGAGCTACTTTATTTCATGGAGACATTACAGAGGGGAAAAGTCATCTCTGGTGAGAGCAGAATAGTGAGAGATTACCTGAATTAGAAACACACACTGTCCTCGTCGGTGGCTGGCGTTAGTTCACAGTGCGTTAAATAATATTATCTGGCTGTTTGCGGTGGATAAACTCTGCGTGAGTAACCTTTGCTGGTGGTTAATACACCATTTAACAGCCACCAATGCAGATAAAAGTCTATCTGACGTGACTCAAGTCATATATTTTCACACGCGTAGGCTCGCTCGTTGACCCGGAAAGTGCGATGGCGACCGAATGAAACGCACCATTAACTTGTGGATTTCTCTGGTTTTAAACATATATAATAAAGCAGCATTAACACATTATTTTTTACCTCCTTTTGTCTGCAAACTATTTAGATATAATGTAATAATCCTTACAGACCCATTTGCCTTCGATAAGAAGATACACAGAGGGAAATAAAGCTGGAATATTCCAGGGAAACCATGAAGAACCAGGACAACAGATACAAACAGACAAACCGTGACATGTCTGTCTTGTTTAATCTTTCATAAAGCTTTTACTGAGTTTTTTTCCTCACCCGTGGGCGAATGTACAGCAGGACCTATTTCCAGCGTCGCCTCAGAAGCAAATTAACTGAAAAATTCAACCTCTGCATCTCTTAGACTCTTAAATGTCAATCTGTGACGTTCGCCCGTGTTCCAGGAGTTATTCTGCAGCGCTGTAATTAACTTTTTGGTGTTTCTTACCCCGCAAAAAAGAAAACACCGGAAACCATTAGGTAAATCTTTTTGCACATTTCCATTTGTTCCTGAAACATTAAAAAAAAAAAGCCTCATCAGATCCATTGCGTAAATGGTTTGTCGTGGGTTTTGGACTCTGATCTAATGGTTTCCGCTACATCTCGTAGCTGTGGTTTGTAATGGTTTCCATTACAGGCTGCGTTGGTTACTAATGGTTGTGATAATTTCCAGTAGATTACAACCGACAAACCTACAAACCATTACGGCGTAGTTTGTCAGGAACCATCACAATTATGGATAAACCATTAAAACAGGTTATTTCCCACCAGCCCGGCTCATCTGCTCCCGCTTCAATTAGACGTTTTCCTACAATTCACAGCCAGCCGCTGCACAGTGTTTTTTTTTTTGTCACTTTTGAGTTTGAATATTTGTCCAACAAATTTTAAACCACCTTCCGAACACACAGAAGGGCTTTTTTTTCTCTGTTCCAAGTCTCTGTTATGGCCAATACGTGGATTTCCTGAAGGCTGCAAGCACACAAGAACTTATTGGAGTTAAAAAAAATGTGAATCAAAATGCAAAATCACACTTTAGTCTCCGAGCCGCATCACTCGCAGATAAACTCATGTCGGCAGGTTTGATTTGGGTCGGTAAAAGTGTTTGTTGATGATCTCATTATATACCGAGAGATTCTTTGTGGACTCTTTGTATCATCTGAGGTGAATAATAAACGATTCCACCACGGTGTGTATTCTCAGTACAATTTCCCTCCAGTCGCCGTAAATAAACTCCTATATTTCTCACGCGTCACTGACGACTGCGGCGATCAATCATCCGTCCATTAACGTTAAGTTTTCGTATTACTGCAAGACGAAGGATCGAAACTGAAACGAAATCAAAAATACAAAGAGGAATTACAGGGTTTTATGTATGTATTGTGTATATATTACTTTTTTATTAGCCATATGTGAGCGGGTTGTAACGTGAAAAATTAGACCTTCGGCTCTCGACACGAGCCTGTGGACGATTTGTTTACGTTGCGTAGTTCCCGAGTTCCTTTAATAAATGACTTAATAAATCAAAGTGCCATTAAATGCACAAAAATAGATGTAGACGTAAGTTAATTGATAAAATGTGACATAAACTGATATTTCTGTTTTTAATTTGGTAAATACGTAAAGAGGTGTAAATAAATGAATACCTGTATTGATTTTTGATGTCATGTTTGATGGCGTGTCGTTATATTTGAGTCATTAAATGTCTTTATTCATTCTGTATTTTGTCAGTTCTGGTCCTCCGTCCTTTAACAGGACCTGGAAGTTGTTCAGTTTAACTTCTCTGTAACGCTTCATCACAGCTGGATGTGCTGACGAGTTGGCCGCGTTGACCAGCTGTGATCACGCGTGGACAGACTTTTTACTCTTCGGCTCACAGAGGTCAGAGCATCAAAGCCTTCTCCTGAGTGCAGGATGTAGTGCCGAGTTAGTCTTTAATCTGAGGGTTGCAGTTGGCTTTTGCCCTTGACTCCCTTTCTCGACATTGCAGGGCTGTCAAACTGATCAGTCGTGTAACTGGAATTAAGTCAGTCATGGCTTAGTCCAGAGCCTCAGAGTCCTGTTCCTGCCTCACTACAAAGAGGCCTGGGCATTGATCCATGATCGGGTTCTGCTCATCAGCTGTTTTGTTGGTGGCAGAGCAGGCAGGCAGCGGCAGCAGAGCAGCAGCTCATTTAATTAATGCAGAATTGACTGGTCACGCCGCCGCCGCTGCTGCTTCTGCTTCTGCTGCAGACTCACGGCTACCTGCTGCCCCCGCTGCCACCGGAAAAAAAAAAAACCTTCAGCCGTGTCACAACACCACATCAAAGAGGTTTTTGAATTTCTTATGTAATTAACTCGGACCTCTCTCGCCGAGGCCATCACGCAGCTCGTCGCGCAGCTGGCGGGAGAGCGTTGACGTGTTCCCTGCGGTCTAAAAATTACCTCCATCCTGTCGTTTTTTTTTTTTTTGACTGCTGCCTCGGTTTTAGGCCCTCGTGCGATAATTGTCATCTGTCACGTTTTAATATAGACACGGGGCGAGCTGAAGTTCAATATGGCTGACTTGTTGCCCATCAAACTGTCTCCTCTCGTTTGGCGCTGGCCTGTATAATCACTCGCTCAGGCACCAGTGAGTTTAGAATCACATTAGTGCGGCGTAAGAGAGAGAGATGAAAAGGGAGGAAGCGAGAGGAGGACGGAGACGTAAAGATATCGAGCGCGGAGGAAGAAGGGGGAGTGAATTATTCGTGTTTTTTTTCAGGTAACTTCATTATTTAAATTGTCATGAATCCGCTCAATGAAACCCTTCAGAGCTTGTTCATATTGTTTATCTCTCAACAGAAGTTATCAACAGCTGCTCGGATAACTCACTGCTGAGTGCTCCTCCTCTCTATAGGTCACCGTGTTTCTTCTAATAGTCATAAATATTCATTAAAGTCTGCTGATGCAAACGATCTGTAATTTGTGTATAAAGTGTGTATAGATATATATATAGATCAATTCTATATCTGTGTGTGTGTGTGTGTGTGTGAGCGAACCCACACCATATTGCATATTTGATTTCGCTATCTGCTGGCGCCAGCTGCGAAACTATTGGGGATTTAAATATTTAACATCTTGAGATATCATTTTCACAAGCTTCACTTCACCACTGCTGTCTCCGTACGCGGCGGCTGCGGGTAAAATCTCCGCTATACGTTTGTACGTGTGCCGTATCTCTGTCGGAACACGCCGTGTGAGCATATACGAGATAAACGTTATTGATCCCGCGCGGTGGGGAAACTCGCTGCGCACACACACACACACGTAGGGGATTTTTTTTTTTTTTTTACTTTGCAGTATTTATCTACAGGATCATTCGTATTTACACATGTAGTCAGCTCTCTTTGACCAGACCTCATGTGAATTTAATGCATTTTTTTACATGTGACCTCTAACATGTTACATGAACGTTGCAGGAAAAAAATCAGATGATTACACAAGCCGATGTTATCTGAGTGCTTTTAAAACGTGTTTCTCTTCAGGAGTGAAGCGCATAACGATATTTTATACAACATCTGTCTTTGTGGCATCAGTTTGTTGAAGGTCCTTTTCCAGCATGGCCGCAAGGAGGAATGTTTCATTCATTCATTCACTTTTCTGCAAACCAATTTCATGCTGTGACAATGTTGTGCTTATATTCTGGGTAAGTTGAGCCAGAAAAGACACTTTCTGTTGCCACGAACACCGCTAGAGACACTTTGCATTGCAAATTGACTGTCAGGTTTAATATCCAGATTGTCAAATACTGATATTCTGCGTTCGAAGCCCAGGTCGGGGTGATTGGTTCTAATATATGCCCCTCATTTGCAAAACCCGGTCTCACAGCAAATTGTGTAATCGCTGTATCAGTCCACAATTGTGAGATACTTCACGTCTTTGTCTTTGCTAATCTTAATTAGCGATAGCAAGGACGCTAATGGAGCATAAACACTCCTTTTAAACCAACTAGCGAGTCTACACAGGTTTTCTAAACGCTAAAAATCGCCTTTTGACCCCAGTCCCACTTCCTGTCTGGGATTTTTATCTGAAGCGTTACGTTGTAAGTCACTGACGTCATGTTTCACGTTGTAAACAGTTGTAGCAGAAGAGAAAACAACAACAGATCCACTGTGAACGAAGTGTCTGCAAAATGTCTCTTTTCACTGTCATCATTTGAGCCATTTGAGCCAATAACATGTGGAAAGTCCAGAAGAGCTGCAAGATTTAAATTATTTTATACCCCTTCAAGGTAGCCGGGTGCCAAACCAGAAGCTGTGTGCGATCCAGGTATTTTCATAGCCGAGAAGTCGAAACAGCTTACATAGGAATGAACATCTTTATTTACGCGCCAACACCAGATGTTGATAGTGCGTCATCACCTCACACGGTGGAGTTTAGCGTGCTTTTACGTTTAGATCAACGCAGAGCCGAGGTGATAAAAAACCTGAGTCGCCTGCAGAGTCAACTGACCCGGGTGTAAATACCGAGTGTACACATTCACATTGTACACAAAAGCCTGATTTATCGGGTTTAAATGGGATTTCTGACAAGAGGAAAAGGGGGTGTGAGTAAACACACTTCATCCAGGAGAGGTATTTGTGTCTGCAAACAATTCCTCCCGTCGTGGAGGATTAATAACGAACGGATGGAAACACACAGTTAATAAGCTGCGATCTCTTCCTCCAATTTGGACTCTCGGAGGCGTCGTGCTGTTGGTCAACTGCTGAAACTTGTTTGTCTTAATCCACGAACATGAAAGATTCACACAGATTTCTCTCTGCCGCTCGTGATCACAGCAATTCCAATGAGATGAATTGATTTGGCTGCCTTTTGAATGTTGGTCTGAGCTGACCTTTAATGGCCTTGTGGGTGAACGAGAGCAGAAATTCTTGCGGCTAGATATTGAAATCTTGTGGAAGGAAAAAAAAAAAAACACGAGTGGAGAAGGATTTCGTATTTTACTGCATATTAACAATAACCTTTCTTCAAAAAAAGTCAATAAAAATGTGACATTTGGCCTTCAGTGTTATCATGGATGACAGTAAAACCACATAAATTGTCTTTTTACTTCGGGAGAAGGAGGAAATAAACTTGTCGTAAATCTTTAAACAACCAGTAAAAGAAAAGGCAGTAAAACCAGCTGTGAAAGAAAGAAGTGGCGGCAGGCGGAGGGCTGAATATTTCAGAGAATATAACCGCATGCCATCTGCGCAGGCATACATCTCTGAGCAGCATATACATATTTATTGTCATTTCAGATCTTTGGGTTATTGCGGCGGGGACGCCTCTGTC
Source organism: Spondyliosoma cantharus (assembly GCA_900302685.1). Lineage (NCBI taxonomy): Eukaryota > Metazoa > Chordata > Actinopteri > Spariformes > Sparidae > Spondyliosoma > Spondyliosoma cantharus. The sequence continues at coordinate 27,721 of OMLP01044488.1, forward strand.
TGTCTTAATTTCTCTCTCGGCCAATATTTCTTTTTTTTCCCCCGTCCCTCCCTCTATCTCGCGCTCTCTTCTCAACCATGAGATTACCTGAAGGGACAGTGAGCTATCAGTGTAACACACACACTGGAGCACACACACACACACACACACACACATATATGATCGAGGATACAACAACACGCACCCACCGGAACGAGCACATGTACGATGCCGAGGATGGAGCCACACACATGCAGAGGCAGACGGTTGCGGCCCGTCAGCAGGGACTGTTAAGTTGAACAGCACGCATTTAGATGGAATGGCCATTTCAAGCTGCCGACGTGTGTGTGTGTGTGTGTGTGTGTGTGTGTGTGTGTGTGTTTGCACCATGCAGTGCTTTGGGAATAAGACACTATTACCTGCGAGAGTCTATGAGAGGCTCTGTAAATATTGACAGAGAGCAGGAGAGAGCGAGAGAGAGCGAGATGAGGCGGAGATATGAACCCTGAGGGAGGTTGAGGATTGATAATTTAATGGTTTCACTGGGAGAGGAGATTGGATCGAGAGGAGGAGAGGAAGAGGTGGGATTTGAACCCCTCACTGTTGCCATGGCAGCGTGTGGCTGCAGACGTCCACGTCATTTTGTTTTTTTGAGAGACAGCATAGCGTCGCGTCGCCGCGAGCGTCGCCGCAACTAAAGAGAATCTCGTAGAAGTGAAGGAAAAAAAAATAATTAACTTTTCTTAATTTTTTTAAATTAGCCTTTCTTGCGAGTCGACGGCGAAAGCAGTTGCCGCCGCGGCGCGACTCGAGGGCGTTCGCGGGGTCGCTGTGTTTATGCGTCAGGTTGAAAAGGAGAATTAAACGCTCCCCGAGGAAAAGATTTGTGAGAATTATGAGCTTCAGTCCCACGAGGGGGGAATCTCATCAAGTCAACACAAACAGGGAGGTCGCAGATGTTAAATGGAAGCAGTAATTGTAATATGGAAATTTCAATATAACAATAATCCTGTCATGATCTTTTTTATGATTCAAAAACACTTCGAACTCCATCGTTTTCCACGTGTCTTCATTAGAAATAGAGGGAGAACATTTTTTTTTTTTTTTTGCTGAACTCGCCTCATTTACTGCCTGTCAAGCTTCATAATCCAGCTCTGAGCGTGTGCGGCGCTCTGTGGCCGACGAAGCGCTCGAAGATTCATCACAGCTTTTTTATTTTTTGACACAGTCGCTCTTTGATTTCACACGTCGTTCGACAGAAAAAAAAAGAAAAAAAAAGCAGCTTTTCTCATTTTCTGGCTCGATTTATAAGCAGCTGAAACAATAAATTGTGAGATAAACTTTGATAAACATCTGGATGGCAGAGAGTGATGGAGGCGCTCAAAGGTCAAGAAACAAACCTGTGGAAGAGCTTCACACACCTGAGCTTTAAAAACAGGAGAGCCAAGAAAAACAGTTTATCAGAGCAGAACTTTGTTTATTTACATTTTCACACTATTTTACTCGAGTATTTCCAGTTTCTGCTACTTTATACTTTTTAACTTTGCTACTTTTTGTGACTTTTATTGATCCTCAGGAGGAATTTCATGAGTTACGCAGCAGAATACAAAGTGTATATCTATATAAAAGTTACAAACCCAGTAATATACGTATGTTATTTTTAAATGGGCCACTCTGCATAATCAGTACTTTTACTTTCAGGACTTTAAGTATGTTTTGCAGCTCACACACATTACAAAGAGCCAGATGTTTCTGCAACATGGCACAACTACGAGTTTGAGTCCCGTGTGAAGCAAACAGACGGACTCAACATAGTTATTTTTAGAGGAATTATAATCTTTGTGTGAAATCTTGTTACTTTCACTTAAATAAAAGATCTGAGCACTAATGAGCTGATCCTCTATCATCCAATGTGGCTTTAAAATGCACATTTTGTATTAAGTAATACGTAGTAATGCATCTACAACCTGCTTAAATCAATAAAAAACATAATAAAACAAGTATTTATACATGAAAATTTGATAAAGACGAGATAAAACAAGATATAATCATTTCAAAAACACACAAAAGATGTTACCTGATACTCTTCTTTGTATTTACTGATGAAGTGAATGAGGCTGTAAAATGAGGCGGCGCTATAGGACGGACATAATTATTGATTTTATTGATCACACGTGAACGGCGCCGTTTGTCAGCGGCTCCTCTTAATGTAAACTTTTCAATATGTTTGACAGTGAATGAGCTGTGAGCATCACATTGATCGTTTTCTAGTTGTTGCTCAATAACTGATTAAGTGTGCAGCTGTTCAGGCACTCAATCAGAATAAATGTGTATTTTCATGCTGTTTTCTCTCAATATCTGGAGAACGAGGAGGAAGCTGCTCCTGCGTCTGTAACATAAAGGCTCCATTTATTGGATTCCCACTTGAGTTTTACTGGCCCATTTAAGATTACCCAGAGATTTGACTGTGTCAAACATGTATGGTGTGTTTTATTGTCCCGTTAAAGAGCCAATATCTTTCACTCTCCTGTAGTTTTATAAGGTAATTAGCTGCTGAACAATGTGTGAAATACATCTGCAAAAAAAAAAAAAAAAAAAAGAAATTCTTCCAGCTTAAAGTTCATCAGCTGCAGTTTTAACGATTCACTTCTCGGTGCTGCTTCACCCACCTACCAGTCAACAGGCCGGCCCGAGAGTCGTTTCACATCAGCAGCTTTCTCTGCTAATGAGCTGCTGCTGTGATTGTCAGACGTAGCCGAGGCTGAAGAGCTGCAGAGAGTTAGAGCTCAGTGGTCGATTCCAGGCGGGTCGACACTGACACTGCAACAATATCTGAACTACTCAGACAAGAGGGGTTTTTTTTCTTTCATTGAGGATGATGAATCAGCTTTTCAGTAAAGTGCTAAAATCAACAAACAAACAAGATTTACTTTATTTTAAAGCAGATAAGAGTTGAAACAGGTACAAAAGCTACAAAACTCAAATATATTCATCGTACAAACGATGAAGAGCTTCTTGATCAGTGGTTCGGTTTATAAAATGTCCAAAGACATAAAGAGTCATGTGGTTACATCCGGTTCCCTCGTCTCAGAATCTATTTAAGGCGAGTATTTTGCTTTGGTTTTCAGTTAAATGCCTGAATTATGGTCTGTTGTCACCACAAACCTCTACAACACAAAATAAAAAAAATCATTAAATGTCCCACAGTTTAATTATAAAGCTCTTCCGTGTGTTAAAAAACGGTTAGCGGTTGCTAAAACAAACTATTCTAACTCTGACTTTACAACTTGTACATTGATCAGTTTATAGAAAACCTTGTGTAGTACGACCGTGATGTCGTCTGTTTGTAGCTTAGCATTAGCGTTTTATCGCCAGAGATCTGATCATTTCATTCACGAAGGAAAGTAGACAGTGAATTGACGTCAGACTGCAGCATAGATGAGTTTGAAGCTTTGAACTAGTGTTTTCTCAACCTCGGCAAACAGTAACAGTCACGTTGTTTCAGGAGCGACTGGCAATCAAGCTTTTTATTCGTTATGAGTTACGACTATGTGTTAAAAATACCCCACAGGTAACAGGTAAGAAATGAAGGACACCTCGAGGTGTGATCGTCAGTTCGACGCTGCGTGTACAGAACAGAACAAGCAACAAAGTTCACAGGATAAATGTTTATAAAATACACGTAATATATGAGTCACATTGTTTCACATCGCTTCACATTTCACACGTTGCTTTCTAAAAATAAAGACTGTAATTGCTTTGAGTGGCTCCTCACTTATCTCCCACCGCTGCATCGTCTGTTTTTCCTTTTGTGATGCTAACATGTGGGGACAGAGATGCATTGAGCCCGAATGATCCGGACTGTGTTCCTCCTGTCAAAGCTGAAATAAAAACCCTACATGCTTATGTTATTCTTATCCCACAATCCCACTTTGCATTCTGGGTTGTTGGTTTTTTTTGGGGTTTTTTTTCAGTTTGCACGGCTTTATGTTGATCTGCAGTTGACATATCTGAGTGGACAGAGACACAAACAGAAAGAAAGAAAGAAAGAGGGAATGAAAAGCATCTCAGCAGAAGTGCGATGGAATCAACATTGTTGATTTGTCATTTGGTCGGTGCTCGGCGAGCGGCTGCCAAACAGCCACTGATACGGTTGCCATGGAAAGAGCACTGGTTTGGTGCATGCGAGGCAGAAAGAAAATCTGATGTGCTGCCATTCTTGGATCTGGTTCATTCTTGTGTTGGAGATTCACTCGTCAAATGCGAGCACATGAGAGGAGTGGATAACTCCCGCTATCTGTCAGCTTATTCGTCGTTTTTTTTCCCCCTCAGCGGCACAAACGTATCGTGGTTTTTGTCCTTTTTTTTACAATATATATGTGTGCTGTAGCTGGAGTCCTGATAAGGAAAGAATTAAACCCGCTATAAATCTCTTGAGTCGTGAATCAGCATTCAGATTTCCCTGCGTGTTGACATTTATATCACTATAGAAACCAGACAGAAGTGTCATTTTTTTTTCTCCACCTCATTTTCCAGAAAAAAACTCTTCCAGAGATTGAACTTGTTGCTTTCAGCTGTAAGTTTTGCAGCAGGACGTGAGAGCTCCTCCGCCTTGTCAAGAAAAAGTGAGACGTGTTCGCTTCACTCCGAAACAAACTCACCGCTGCAGTCGGTACTTTTGTACCGTGTCAGACGGCGACCGTCAGTGGAGGAGTTTTTCAACACTGCTGCCAAGTTCTTTGATAGATTTCCTCCCAGAACGATGATTCATTGTTTGTATGAGAAAAAAATGGGGGAGAAAACTTTTTTTTTTTTGATGGCTTTATTTTTGGACAGCAGGGATCAGAATCGAACAACAAAATCAAATTTTCCACCAGATTGAAGGCGACGGTGAAAACACCAGACTGCAGCTCCTCTGTTCTCTGGTGTGGAGAGCGAACAGAACCACAGTGCAAAAGGTAAAACAACCAGCCGAGAGCTTTGGTTTAACACTTTCCTTCGCTTGTCAACAATTCTTGTGTTTTTCACACTCAAATAAATCATGATATTCATCCCTCAGGCGGTCGTATGTAAATTACAAAATCTTTTTATTCTCTTCCAGACCTTTGCATCTCCCAGTGTTACTCTGAGATTACAAACAGCCGGCCGTTTCCTCAAAATTGATTCCTTTCACATTTAAAGTCACAATGATTACATCTGATCAAGGATAACAAATGTTGTTCTGTTCCGTCCTGGGAGAACGATCCCGCCTCTGCGACTCTTTTCTTTTGTCTTTTGTTTTTCAAATGTTTTTCCTCAATGAGTCGAGGGTCAAAGGACGGAAGGAAGTTGTTCGTTGAATTGATTTGCTGCAGACTTCTCTGTATGTTTCGAGTGAGGCTGCAGCTAACAAACTATTTTCTCGATTAATCGCTTCCTCTGTGTAAAAAGCGTTTCTTGATTACTCCCCCGTAGAAAGTGACTCATTCCACTTCTGATTACATTACCGTGCCGTCGCTCACATCGTCACCTCATTGCAAAAATGGCGAGAAAATAACATTAAACCTCGCGTAAACATTTTGATTTGTCTTTCATCCCCTTCAATAATGTGAAGACCCCAAAATAAAACTACATCGTTGAATCAAACGAGGTCAGATGATTGTTTGGTGCGAGCGTTCATGTCGAGGATTTGTTTCTATCCCCTTGTTTTGCAGATAAATGTTGTGACGCATGTTGCGACACATTTTGTTTGATTAGATACTGGGACGTCACAGAAACACGTTAATTTCTAACGTAAAACTTCACCTCAGATTCAATTAATGCGAATTTAAATTGGCAAATAAGGCAGCAACTGCAGCGAATCCTCACAATGTAAAGGCTCTACGTGAGTGATGTTTATGTGACATATTAGTCGAAGTCTCTGATTGATTTTCTGTGGATCTAATGAAGAATTAGTCGGCGTGATAGAGGAGGTTTTTTTTTTTTTTTTTTT
>OMLP01044488.1:43016-69374 GCA_900302685.1 Spondyliosoma cantharus
TCCTCTCCTCCTCCTCCTCCTCCTCCTCCTTCCTCCTTCTAATGTAAAGTCTTCTCCTCGCGTGACTCCGTACCTCCATCTTCCGCGTGTCATTACCTCTCTCTGATATAGCGGTTAGTCGAGGCTCTCAGCTCTGATTGGCTGAATCGTGTTAGTAGCTTCTGCAAATTACCAGATAAATCTTTTTTTTTTTTCTCTCCCTCTCTCTTCCAGACAGACTTCACCACGAGGTGGGATGTTTCCAGAGATAATCACAGACGTCCAGCCTCCGGAGCTGAAACTGTTTTAATCCTCAGTTAAAGGTTCGTTTTTTTTCTGTTTCTCAACAACATCAGTCTGAGCTCTGTAAAGAAATCTCTGTGGATTTAAGTTACAGCCGTGATCTGTTTCCCCTCCACACCTGTGTGTGTTTAACGAGCCCGGCCCTGTTACCTGTCTGCTCCCCCTGCACACCTGCGCTGCATCTTCCTCATTAGCTCGTCGCTCCTTCCGGTGTTTTTCCAGCTTTTTTCCACCCGAGCGGCTCCGTCTCTCCGTCTCCGTTCTCTTCCCTCGCCTGTGTTTCTCCGCCTCACTCCACCTGAACCTCATCTCGTCGTTAGTTCTAGTTTTCTTTCTTCTTCTTCTTCTTGTTTCCGAGATCCTGCCGTTTTGTTTCCAGATGTTCCTCCGCGTCGCTGAGATTCCCCGTTAAACCTCGTCCAGTGCGCTTCCCGGCTCCAGCGTGACAACGATGGTTTTATTCTAAACTGTCGTCAACAAATCTCATTAAAGGATTTAAACAAAGCCGTCTTTCTGAATCCCTTCCTGACTATTTCCTGGCCGTGATGACGTGTTTTTCGCAGGCCGACCCCCAAGTCGAAGCGAGATTTTTCGAATCGGATTTAGTTTATGATACTTCCACGTTGTCGTTCAGCGAGATAATCTTCACGGACGAAAAAACAACAGAGCCGCATTAATCCTCATTTCTCACACACTGGTACATATTTCTGGCGTTAAAGAAGAAACATATGCTGAATAACAAACACTATCAAATGTGTTTCTTTAACTTTGGAGAGCTGCCGGTTGGTCCTTTGGGTTTAGTTTTCTCCTTCCTTCATGCATGTGTGGTCTGTTTTTACATCTTCTTTACATACGGACGTTTTACATTTCTGTCTTTTCTGTCACAGCTGGTCTTTCTCTGAATAATCTGTCGACTACTCTTTTCTTTTCTTTTCCACCATGATTGTTACCGCAGGTCATGCTGACTTTTAAAGAAGTCAACTCCAGCTTAGATGTGTGGACATAAATCACGCAGGGAAGCAAATTGACATTGCTTTTTATGTCAGTGTCAGAAAATAGTGAAAATGACGAGCAGCGTTCACCAAATCCAAAGATGTTTAATAGCAAATCCTCACGCCGGAGGAGCTGAAATCAGTTAATGTTTTTGACATTTTGCTTGAGAAATGACTCTAATCAGTTAATTGAATAATTAGTTTAGCTCTGAACATCAAATTCCTTAATTTCTAAAGTGATTAGGAAACAATTATAGAAACCAGACACACTATTTTCGTGTATTTGCAACCAGCCAGCCAAATCACCAGGATATAGTGTTGTACCAAACTTTGGCATATTATTTGTTAATTAGCCACCTTTCGAGTGAATGGTGGTGGAGTTATTACAAGTCACACCACTGGATGTTTCCAGCTGTTTTTGTGGATATTTTACGGGTAAAGCTGGATCATCTGCGTTCAAGATCGTCGTGTCTAAAACAGGTAACTTTAAACCCAACCGTGATGTTTTTCCTGAACCTAACCAGAGAATAAACACAGCGTTGTCACAGCAGAGAAATAGAAAATTCAACCTAATTGCAACTTAAAGAAACGTCCAGCTTTAACTTATCTGTGGTTTTGCAGAAACGCACTTATTCTGCCGACTGCGGCGGTCAAACTGATGTATATTTATTAACTCTGAGCGGGTCAAACGTCCTCGGTTGAAGTTGAGTCGTGTGAATTTAACCTTTGATTTTTCAAATGAAACCTTCCTCGGCTGTGGAAACCTTCTCGGCACGAGCTGGGATTTGAAGTCGGGTCAGGAGTTGAAGGTAAATACGCACTTTGATCCGACGAGCTCAGCTTCCACGCTCTTGACTGCGCACTTTGCAATTTCACCTTCAGAGCCTCTGACTGTATGTGTATGTTCGCTTTTTTTCATATCGGGTGGGGGGAGAGAACATATTTCTCTCATTTGTCATGCAGTCCGTATTCACGCCGCGCTGCACCTTCTTCAGCCGCGGTCAACAGCAGCAAAACCGGCTTTAATGTATATAAAAAAATTCAGGTTCTCACTTCATCCTTCACGATGCTGCAGTCATTTTATCTCCCCGGTGTTAAGAGTATTTTATAGAAGCTGTAAAAGAAGCAATAATCCACTTGACAGCTTGCTTTACTCTGATGTTAAATCAGCTAACAGGATTTTAAAAGACAAAGACTTTTTCTTCTGAAATCGCTGTGGCCTCTCATGGCTTATTCTTTAATTTTCTGCTCCTGCGCTCTCCTCTCTCCCCCGCTCCCGTTCCTTTCCTCTCCACCTCCCTCCTGCTCTCCACCTCGGCTCTGTGTTTTGATGTAATTGAGGAGGAGGAGGTGGTGCGCAGTTCTCCCCCACAAGCACAAGAGTCCAGAGAGCGAAACCTCTAATCAGCGATGTCAACAGCTTGACACTTTGCGGCGCCGCGCCGAAGACCGACTTCGTGGACTCTTTGTGCGATGATTGTTTGAGCTCCTGACACCCAGATGACACTAATTTCAGCAAAAAGCAACGAAAGACAGGAGCCGTGAAAATGCATCTCTTCGCCGACCAACTGCTGGTACTACGTCCACGCTCCCTCTTTTCGGCGTCAGTGATGCTCGAAGCTCGAGAGGCTGAGCTGGAGATGTTCTCACCCCACGCCGCCGAAAACAGGCTGTAACAGAAAATGCTCGAAACTCTTCTTATAATGAGCGAAACCTTCCATCGAGCAGCTCCGCTCCCATCGCGGTGATCTTCTTTTGGCGCATTAACATTTCAATTAACACTCAAGCGGTCACAGGTGTGAGTTTATTGGCCGTTTAACAACGGCTTGAGCTCAGCCAATCGCCGCCGCCGCCGCGGAGTCTCCATTTCACAAGTCGTCACTAACAGATGTCGCGCTCGCTGGTGTTTCCGGGGGAGCGTCGTCTGTCGAGCTGTTTTTTATTTTGCTGAAATCACCTCGCAATCTATTTTGCTTTGTTGTGTCTGAAGGGAAGAGAGCTGATAAATGAACAGCAGTTAAATGAGAGCCAGAGCTCAGCACTGTCATCTGTAAAGCTTTAGCTCGGATGTCACAGTTCAATCACTATGGATTACGGCTTTAACTGCAGCTGTCTGCCAAAATAGCCTCTCTGAGTGTGAATGTGTGTGAGCTGTATGATTTTCTATACATACAGAGAAGGTATTTCAGTCTTAGCGTGCAGCAGTTCAATGATTAAACCTGCAGGATGGAAGAAATATATTGTTAAAATGACGTTTTAAAACAGATCAAATGCAAGATGATTAACAGGTTGAGCGTTTTATTCCACAAAGAGTCATTCGACACGTACTCGAAGGCCTCACGCTGAGCAGCAGCCGAGTCGAGAAAAGTCCCATTACGCGTCGCGTGTTCGCTGTCAAATGTGACCGACGGACAGAAAAGGGAAAAGAGCGAAACTGATGGGCGACGGAGGAAAAATAAGAAGTAGGGAAAGAACTCGTGACAGCACAAAAGGAGAGTGAACAATTTTCTTTCACAAGATGGGAAAAACTCGCCCGGTTAATGACTGGAATTACTGGAGGCGGAGGAGGAATTCATACGCTCTCCTTACAACGACTCGCTCGGACAAAGTAGCAGCGCCGCGCTATGAGACGCTCGTCTCCGTGTAAAAAAAAAAAGTCCTTCATTTTAAAGATGGCATTGTAATTTTTTACTGTGTTAAAATGTTCCAACCCAGAGGATTTTATTAAAGGTAGCGATGCATTTCGTGTGGTCGTCTGTCGCTGTAACTTCCTGGAGAGAATCGAGGAACCTCAGAAAAAGATGGAACGGTCATAACGTCGCTGAACATCATGACAGAACGGGCCCGGTCCGAACAAATGTTGATGAAGAGACTGCAAACAGAGACATTTCTTCGCCAGTTCGCCGACGAGCGTAACGTAGATAAAATCTCAGAACATTACCTCCTCCGTGAACATTTTAAACTATTGCAACATTAAAAGTAAAATGTGAAAACGTGCAAATTGATCCTGCAGCTGGTCGACGTGGCAACTGCTTTACTCTTGTTACCTCGCGAGGCAGCTCAGTATTGCCTGATTATGTGATCATGAGATTCCTCAAATCCATCTCGCCAGGCTTCAAACTACAGTACTCACTCGTGGCAAAACCAATCAGTGTCACGAGAGCAGACAGAGAGAGAGAGAGAGAGAGAGAGAGAGAGAGAGACAGCCGAGGAGGAGGACGGACTCGAGTGAAAGAGACGGCCGGCCGACAGATCAGTTGCGGAGCATTTAATCAAAATAAACCACAGGAACGGGGATCGCTGAACAGCGGGATCACACGAACGCATCAGGGAGGAAACTAAAGACTGGACTCGTATACAAACTGAACTAATGAGGGGATGAGGTGCAGGTGGAGGGGAACGAGAAGAAAAGCAGCTGATTGACTCGGAAGAACACCGGGAACAGAGCCGGGGCGAACGAAGATGATGCAGAGCAGGCGTGGCCGGAGAAAACATCGATTTGAGCGCTTATATTCCTGCTGGTGCGAGTGAATATCTACAGAAATTACTGGCCTTTAAATTTTAAAACGACTTGTCCGTGTTTTCTGTACCTACAGTGACGTTATCTACGCTTTTTCATCCTCGACACTCCTGAACGTACAACACTTCCCTCCGAAACGTTGCAATATAGACAGAAAATGGAAATGCTAATGTAAAGCACCTCAGTCAGATAAAGCACGGCGCTGCTTTTTTGCGGCCGTGTCGCTTCAGTTACTGACGAGAAGAAAAAGGAGGAAGACCAGTTACGTCACGGGATGCACGGAGAAAAATAACACCTGATTTCTTTCCCCGAACGACCGACAGGGCTGATAACATCGTGACCAAACTCGAACAGGAGCAACACAATCAATTATTAACCTGCTCTCTGAAGTCTACTCTTTCATTTTCTGGAGGCGTTTCTTCATCAGAAGTCACACGACGTCGATATGTTTGGTTTCTAGACTTGAATAAAACTGTCGCCAAAAGATTCAGTGTCGTCGTGACCGTCGCGTAGAAGAATCCGGGAACTCCAGCTGAAGACAGAGTGACATTAAAGCCACTTTCCACTTTTTATTTTTGTGCTTTCGGGTCCCCGCTGTGTCACGACAGCAGCCGCTGTGAAATGAATGAGGAGGCCTTTCAAGCAGGGCTAATGTCAGTCTGAATACAGTCGTCAGAATTAATTATTTCATGAATTATTGCAGTCATACGTGTCATTACAGAGTGTTTTCTAAAGGGAAGGAAGAACGCTTGATGGAAAAACTCTTTTTTTTTTTTCACCCAACACTTGAATCGGTGACTAAAAGACGAGTCGCTGCTGTAAAACCTTAAAAAAAAAAAACTGACAGCGAGTCACAGAGGGAACTACTTAAATGATGAATGTTTACAGACGAGGTTTAATGTCTCTCACCATATTGTTGGAAATCTGTGACTAACAGCTGTTCTGCGTTCACCAAATCCCATCAACACAACGGATGAGGAAAATGTCATCGTAACTCTAAACTACCAAAACAAAAAAAAAAAATCCAGGTTGTTAAAGAAACGCGAAAAAAAAAAAGATGCTGTTAAGATAAAAAAAAATGTTTCCAGCTGCATTCAGCGACAGAAAGCTGCACAGACAACCGAGAGACTCCGACTGCAGCATGAAGAGAAGTCACGATGTTTCTTAAAAGCATATTACAAAGTAAAGCCACTTAAGGGACTGACAATCAGCACATAAAAGTCACATCGGGTGAAACCTCACCGGACGGATGTTGAGGCTCCACTGAAGCGACGTGCAGCTCTCGGCTCTCTGGCCGGTTCATCCACTCAGCTCCTGAACCGTAATCACTCCTCTGCTCGCTGGCCGGCGTGATCGCCACCTGTGCTGACAGCGCTGGCAGCGGCTCAGCAACCCGCGGCCAGGAAAATGCATCAGCATTTCATCACTGAACTATGATTAAAAAAAATATAAAAAAAACCACACGCTTTCCACTTTATTTCATGGCGCGACAATCGGTGAGATCTTCATTTCACGGCTGCGAAGGCGCCAGCGTAAGCAATAAAGCTTTCACATTTAAAGAAACGTGGCACCTGTTGACGTATTTTCCCCAAGTTGTTGAGTCTGAACTGTCACAATAACATCTGTGATGTGATCTGTTTTCATTCAACAGGGGCATAACTGTTCTTTTCATTTCACAATAAAAGAAACAAAAGGTCGTCGTGAGCAGAATCGCGAACACGAGAGAGATGAAATGTGTCACGAGTCTGTCACACAACTTGATGCATCGCTCCTGGAAAAGAAAAACACCAAGGACTTTGTTAATGCAAATTAATTTTCAATTACTCTGCAGTTCCAAATCCAACATAAGTTTATTTTAATTCTTGTGTTTGGGGTTTTATAACATTTGTTCATTTAATCCACTCGCCAGAATAAACGATTGATGAACGATATGTTGCAACTTTCGGTTTCTTTACCTTCATTTTTGTATTTTTATTTTATGATGCACCGAGGCTGCACTTATTCTCTGGTTAGGTTGTGACACTAAAAAACACTTTCAAGTGGTTCTTCCAAAGCTGGCACAAAGGTTAAAAAGCCGTTATTTAGATAAAAAAATGTTTGTTAAAGGTGAGCTGAGCAGAAGAAGTGCCTCGGATTTCGTCTCTCTTTTGAACTTCAGTGATCAAATATCAAAGAGCCTCCTCATCACATGTTGTTTGAACTTTTTCGAGGTTTGGCTTAAAATATCACAAACACAACTAGAGATGTCCCGTCATGTCAGATGTCATCAAACAACCCAACCACCAGAATAAATGTTCGCTAAGATCGTCAGAATTGGACGTTTCTTTATGTTGCAACTTTATGTTTGTTTAGGTTGAGTTTTCCTGTGTCTCTCCCGCTGTGTTTATGCTTGTTAGAGTCCAGAAAGCATCACGGTTTAGCTTAAAATATCTGTTTTCTTTGCCACAACTTACCTCGACATCCTGTGAAAAAAACATCTAGACAATCTCCTGGTGACTCGAGCTGAACAAACATGTGAACGGATCAGAAGTTTGCAGAAACGTGAGACTGTTCTGGTTCGTTAGAGGTCCGACAGGGAGTTTTACCTCTTCGGGCTTCAATTAGAAACTAATAGGCTTTCTGTCATGATGTCGGGATTCAATTGTTTTGTTTCCTGTTTTATTTGGTATGTTCGTCCTTGCGTGTCATGTTGCGTCACTTCCTGTCCTGTCGTGTTTTCCCTCCCGTGTGATTCCTCCTGATTAGTTTCACCTGTCACTGATTAGCCTCCCGTGTGTTTTCCCCTCCGTCTGCTCCGGGTTCGTTCCTCGTGTTTCGTCTACTTTCCTCGCGCTTTATTCTGTTTTTACTTGATGCATCATTTGTCTGGTTGGAGTCTGCATAGTTTACTTCTACCGTAAGGTGACCTGTGAAAATGCATCCACAAAATCACGACAGACATCTTTTAAAGTCAGATAGAGTGAAGAGGAAGGAGAGGAAGAGATGGAGGAGGAAAGTAAAGATATGATTACAGAAGCTGCAAACAACAGCACTTTTCATTGTCCCTGTGTATAATAACATTATCTTATATTTTAATGATATATTGAGCTGCTGGAAACTGGAAAAGTCCACGTTTTTAATGTCAGAAATCTGGCCACCACCACATATTCTGCTTTTAGCAAACAAAGTTAATGTTGTTTACTCGTGCAGAGCCTGTAAAACGTATAAAACATGTATTATCAGCGCTTTATTGTCCAGTTTGTGGCAAAATCATCATTATCATTTCTAAACAAACAGCAGTGACGTCTGTGGCCTCCCCAACACGTGAGGTAAAGTAAAGAGGAGATATTTAGTCCAAACATTGTCTCATATCTTCTTCATGCTTGTCAAAAAAAAGTCTTTTATAACACATTCAGTCAGCAGAGCGGCTAAAAAACTCTGTTTCAGACGGTTCCTCAGTCAAATGCTTCGGGTCGATCGCGGCCAAATAAAGATCCTGATAGTGATTCGTCTATTTTCAGACTGCAGCTCAAAGTCAAATCAGGACGGACGACTGATGGGAGAGGACTAAAAGACGACTTCCTCTTTTCTAATACTGTGTTCATCAGTAAAGAAATGGTTTCCATGATGCGATTCTTTGATTTCCTCCGTTGTGTTCGTGCGCTTGGCTGCAGGTGTGTTTTGTTAATGGAGCGAGTGACCGTGTGAGCGTGCAGCAGGTTGTCCTGACAAATGCAGCGTACTCGGCGAGATTTTGAGTTTTTGCAAATCTCATCTTTGAACTCCGTTTCTCTCTAAAAGATGAAACGCGCACATCTAAATCTTGTTTGTGTCGTTTGTCAGCTCTCGTCGTCGTCGTTTCTTGGAAGCAATCAAACATTTTACTGGTTACTTGAAAAGACAAATTCAGTCTGTTTCTGTTGCAAACAATTTCAAAACACTCTTCCACTTTCTCTCCTTCGTGGCAGCAAAACAGAAACTACTGACGGGTTAAATTTGTCTCCCTCTAAACTCTTAGGTCTAAACTTTTAGGTCAGGCTAATTCTGAACATTACCCTCTCGACAGGCTTGGAGAACGCTGATAACGTGGCAACAACAGAGCGTATAATTCAACGCTCTAAAATAAAAACACATTTTCAAATGTTTGCATCAGATTTCCAGAGACAATCGTCCAAGTCACCAGGACATAATGTTGGCAGTTAGTGTCTCAGACACGTCCAAGTTTCTTACGTGTGAAATTACAGGATATTTTTTGACGAGGGCCGACAGCTTGTCAACGTTTGTCAGCACGACGCCACCTGATATTTTTAAGGAGGAACTCGGGACAGTTTCCCATTTTGTTGCAGCCAATTTGAATTTATTTTTCACGTGAAGTTTCAACCAAAAACAGGTATTTTCAGCCGAACCATGATGTTGTTCTGACCCTCGTTTGAGAGAGCGAGAAACAGAAACCTGAACCTAAACAAACGTAAAGTTGGAACGTAAAGAAACGTGACGCTTTAACGTAGCTGCAGTTTTCAGAAACGCACTTTGCAAACAGTTGTTCTGGCAAAAGAAATGTGCTTTTATATTTGGGTGAAAATGTTTCACGATAAAACCAAAATAACCAAAAGTTCTGTCTTCTTCTTTATTCCTTTTTTTTTTCTCAATCAATCCCAAAATCTTTCTCTCAATGAGACCTAACAACATGATGATGAACACGCTGGCACCTGCTCTGCTCGTTTCGGACTCTTCCTCGGTCGAATGGTTTTAGTCGATCGCGACCAAATCAAGATCCTGCCGGTTGTTTCTGTGTTTTGGACTGCAGCTCAATGTCAAATCAATTTGCAGCCTCAGAGCTCTAAATTTGAGTCTGAGCCAGACGTTGTGTAATTGGGTTTCCGGCTTCTTATGGAGAAGAAAATAGGTGGTCAGGGAAGCTCAAGATTACTCGGTTATTGTGCAGAGGAGCCGCTGAAGGCTGCTCCCTCCCTCCTCTGTTGTATTATTCTCACTCAACTGGTTGTGCATCCCAGGATGAGTCTGTAAAAAGTCGCTCGAGCTCGCAGACGCAGCAGCGGTGTTTGAGCTGATTACAGATGATGAATCACTTTACATAGCGAGCGATGGATGTGCGGCGGAGAGGTATTCAATCCGAAATAACCTTTTGTTTCAACTAAACAGGCCCAATAACGAATGGAGGAACGGCCCCTGCAGGCGCGAAGCGAGACGCAATCAGTCATCATAAATGAGCAGAAAAGTGGAGAGGCTACAAAACTTTTTAGTTCCTCAGCACTAAACATTGTCAGCTTTGAAATCGGGGAGCGGTGTTGACAGCGCGGTGAAAAAGGCCCATCAGAGATTCCACTGAGTCAGACGACTGCAAGATGTTTGATGAGTCTCTGGCAGCCGTGACCCATTTCTGCACAGCAGCAGGAGTGATCAAAAATCTTAGAACAAATGTTATTGCTTTTCTGTTGCTTCCCTGCGGTTTTGGGCTTTCTGAGTCTTGACTTCCTGCGAGAGGAAATGTTCACCCATCCCGAGCAGCCATTACCCAACCATCCAGAGTGTGTCGGTGCGCCGCACGCGGGCGGAGTAATGCCTCGAGGATAAAACAACTCCACCGCTTCCCCTCAAGTTAATGTACAGTAGCGATGCCACAATGGAGCGAGGCTGCATCACAAGTAAAAAGAAAAAGAAAAGTCCTGCGTGTGCAAATATTAGCAGCCGAATGATCCAAATTAAAAGTTCTCATTATGAATATCTGTGTACGTCTCAGTTTTTAAAATCCACAAAATTGGAGAAAATGAGATAATGAAGCGTGAAAATCTCCAAAGCCGGAGATAAAAAATGTTTAAGACCCGACAGAAGACGGATTACATGCCCCTCCGCCGGCTGACAGAGCTCCATAAAACTCTTCAGATAATCTCTGAAGTCATTCCAGCTGAAGGAACGTTGTTTTTCAGAATTCATTGATAATGTTGTTTTTTTTTTTTTACTAAAGCTGTCCTCTCTGACCGAGCTGAGACTTACTTACTGTTTGGATAAATGTCGTGGTAGTGCCTCAAAATTAAAAGACGTATTTGAGTAAATGTTCTGACCACCACCTCGTCTGAAATTACCAACGTGACGAAGCTGAAAAGCTCAATGTGAAGTTGTTCATTCTCTGGAATAAAAACAGACGACATCTCTGGTTCTGCTGGATTGATTTTGATCGGTTGTTGTCGTTAAACCGTCCATAATGAGTCCAGCAGTGATAAACCTGGCACCTGACCCACAATGCAACGTGGCCACCGAGTGACATCACTGGAAGCGCAACCCACTCCAAGATATCCACGAGTCGGCTTTCGCGACTTCCAGCGGCCGAATTAACAGATTAGCACAGTTAAAGTCGGCTCGTACGCTCGCAAAGAGAGATGGAAATGAAAATGGCGTCTGCAAAGTTGAAGTCAAGTGTTCACGATGAGCGCCGCAACACTGCTGCGATCTCGCTCGAGCTTCCAACTCGGTCGACCGTCCCACTGGACTTTTCTCTGCGGGAGTTCACTTTTCCCGAGTTTTTAGTACAGCGGTCTTCATTTTAACAATGCAGTTCTCCTCAAGATCTGTTGACACACTTTAATGTGCCCTTAAAACGTCTTAAAAATGTCTTTAAAGTTGCAGAAGCCCCCGTTACAAACACGGCAGGACGCCATCGAGCCTCTGCGGCGGTCCCATTCAAGTGACAGTCGTGTGTTGTCTGTCTGAACATGGCCTCAAGTAAGAAAAACACAAACTACACACGGCAAATCGAAAGCTTGCTGTTGACTCGAGCACCGAGAAGAGAAGAGAAGAGAAGAGAAGAGAAGAGAAGGCAGCATTTCAGTCAAACAACTTGAACACTGAGGTTTAAACACGATGTTTTACACGCCGAACTGTCGCCCAGAACTCAGCTGTTAACCAGAACATGAGTGAGCTGTGACAGAAACAGGGACCGAGTACACGAGACGACAGAATAAAACCAGAGGAGCGTGAATAACGAGCGTGACGGCCTTTTGTTTGCATGAAAATGTTAATAGAAATTTCACAGGAGGAAACGTTTCGATTCTCTTTCCCGTCAACATCTTTCTCTTCCTCCATCCGCGGTCGAGTATTCTCCCCGTGGCGTCGTTCATATTTCTCCTCCTGTCAACCTTTTGAGCCGCTCTCACCCATAAATCACTTTAAAGATGTTTCCGTACCGAAGAATCATCAATGTTTCAGCGTATTTTGTTTCTGGTTTAAAGCCCGGAGAGAGCGTCAGCAGCCTGCGATGGCTCATTAATGGACGTGTTTATGAAAGGTTTTGTCTCCTCGCCGCCGCCGAGGTTTCTCCTTAACATGTTTCTGAGTAGATCCTGCGGCCGAAGCGAAGGAGGAGACGAACCATAATGCGGCGCCGCCGGCTGCACCGTGGAGTGTATTAACTCGTTCACCGTGAGGCGGAAGTATTAAGTCTGAATAAAGAGAACGACGGAGAGAAGAGTTCACACACACACACACACACACACACACACACACTTTCTGAAACATACAGTCAAGTTTTAACGCCAGGAGGTTTTTTTTAAAAAGGTCACCGAAGCAAATTACGGTTGATTCAGTAATAAAGTAAAGTTGACTTCACAGACACACACACACACACACACACACACACAGGAACACACAGACGGATGGAAATGTTGTACACATGTCGGACACACACACTCGCTCAGCCCCCAGGTGTCGAACATGTTGAGTTTTGACGCTAATTTAGTCAATGAACATGAAGATCCCAGCTGTCTTAGAGCCTTCTGGACACACACACACACACACACACACACACACACACACACACACACACACACACGTATGAGGTCTCAATCCGAGAGCATGTGATCAGCTCTGGGAGTGTGTTCGGGTTCACAGGTTCACAGTTTTCAGTTTGAAAAGTTTTGAATATTCTCTGAACGTTTCTGCCTTTTTTTTTTTTTTTATTTCTTGATTATTTCACTCGGGAAATCACAAGAATGTGGCGGTAAAAGGTATTGATTACAGATTTGTCTGCTGATAATGGAGCTTTTTTATGAAAGCAAGTCATTTTCGGATGATTCCCTTTTTTCTCCCTACAATGAAACGACGCGACACACCGACAACAGGTCCACTGATTTATTTTCCATTTCAGAGTAATTTAGTTTTTTTTCCTCTGTGGATTTACTGGATCTGTTATATTAGCAGCGATAATATCTGCGGCTGTGTGTCTGCCTGAAATTAGATTAAAACAGAATAATATTAGCCAAATGTAAGTTTTATCAGGATCTCATAGACGTTTCTGGGGACATGAAAAGATGCAGCGTGCTCGCATTTTCTCAATTGTGAGGTAGTTCTGCTGCACTTACCGACAGTTTGGAACAGAGACTGAAGTAAAAAGGTATCGATTCACAGATTTGTCTGCTGATAATGGACTTTTTATGAACGTTAGTCATGATCAGGTGATTCTTTTTCTCCGTAGAAGAGCGAAAAAACAAGACAATGACGACGAGCAGGGACGCTGGAAGTTGGGGGTCTATATGATGATGTCATGAATGGTGTGCCACGCTGACGTTCATGTTTTATGTAATAAAAAATATGGCCAGGAAACTTTCATCTAACGGTAATTTAGAAAAATGTACGACAGCAGCGTGGAGATGAAGAGGAAGAGAAATTCACCAGACTCCCTTATAAAATCTGTCAATTTAGCGAGTTGTTGAGTCAGGAGAAACTTTAGCAACTTTGTATAACACTTTCTATGACAAATTCTTAATTATTAAGAATTTCTTGTAAATTCGGCACGTTATATATGAAGTTACTTCTTTCCTTGTGTAAAAAACATCTGATACAGACGTACAGCACCCCTTCTTCCCGTGTCCATGACGACAAGATTTATTTTCATTTCAGAGTAATTCGTTTTTCTCTGTGGATTTAATAGATCTATCTATTATCATCTGCTGAAATTAGATTACATGACACAAAAGAGGCAAAATATGAGAAAAAACAAGACAATGACGACGAGCGGGGACGCTGGAAGTTGGGGGTCTATATGATGATGTCATGAATGGTGTGCCACGCTGATGTTCATGTTTTATGTAATTAAAAAATATGAGCAGGAAACTTTCATCTAACAGTAATTCAGAAAAATGTACGAAAGTGTTTTGCATTACAGCAGACGGCGACCAACAACACGCCAAACCTGCAGCAGTGTGGAGATGAAGAGGAAGAGAAATCCCCCAGACTCCCTTATAAAATCTGTCAATTTAGCAAGTTGGTCAGTCGAAGGAGTCAGGAGAAACTTTATCAACTTTGTATAACACTTTCTATGTCAAATTCTTAATTATTTAGGCCTTCTTGTAAATTCGGCACATGTTATATATGAAGTTACTTCTTTCCTTGTGTAAAAAACAACATCTGATACAGACGTACAGCACCCCTGCTTCCCGTGTTCATGACGACAAGACACAGCAATCTCAGGTCCACAGATTTATTTTCATTTCAGAGTAATTAGTTTTTCTCTGTGGATTTAATAGATCTCTCTATTATTATCTGCTGAAATTAAATTACATGACACAAAAAAGGCAAAATGTTAGTTTTATCAGACTATCAAGACATAAAAAGACGAGTCAAGATATTGACAGTTTGGAACAGAGACTGAACATTTCAAGTAAAAGGTTTTCTCCTTAAAAGACACAATGACGACAAGACACGTTGACATCAGGTCTACTGATTTATTTCCATTGCAGAGTAATTTGTTTTTCTCCATGGATTTGCTAGATCTATTATATTAGCAGGGGATAATATCTGCGGGTATGTATCTGCTGAAATTAGATTACACCGAAAGAAAACAAAAAATGGCCAAATAGTAGTTTTTTTTTTAATCAGGATCTCAAGACATTTCTGTGACAAAACTGTGGGGGGAAAAAAACTGTTTGTGTAGATATTTAAACATGGCCTAAAGACTGTAGAGAACATATGTACAACAGTTTAACGAGAGGACGAGTTCAGTATGTGTGGAGGTCGTTTACTAGCTAAAATAGCATCAGAGTACATGATACAAAACCTGTGCCTCATTCAACTGAGGTGTCTCTACAAAAATACATCTAATAACAGCTTCTTGTCTTCTCTAATTTACACAGTTTTATAACAATTATAAATAAAACCTGCGTTCACAGAGAACATATGGTTGCAACCCCTCGCGTACAGAGCTACAGGGAGAGAGAGCGTGTAGTTAAATATAAGTGCGGCCACGCCGGCTAAATATGATTCCGGCGCTTTCCTGCACTGAGTCGTTGTGAGTAGAGGAAGTTTCACGTCGCTGCCTCTGTTCATAAACACTTCGAAGAGCAAAAAAGCTTCAAGGATGTCACCCTGGGATCTATAATGTCACCATGGCGACGCGCCGAACACTCTAGAGATCAACTGGTGCGGAGAGTTTGTGTCCAGGCTTCTGGAGAGAAACATTTTTAGTGATGAAACTTAACTAAAATCAGGACGATGATCCGCCCACAGATTTCTGCTGCGTGCCATCCAACTTTCATGCATATTTTCTTTTATTTTTCTGTTTTGCGTTTGTGTTCGTCTTCGCCGCCTGCATCAGAATAAGTTGCAGTCGTTGCGATGGATAGGCGTCGCCAGTTTGTGCCCCGAAGCCGTCGCAGCCAGATGTTCGACTTCGTACGAGCGCGCGAGAGAGAAACACTGTGTTGGTAAACGTGTGGGAGTTCACACGCCATCGTTACTCCTGCAGATCACACCTCTGGAAAGTCTGAGCGTCACGCTGCGAGGAGCGGCGCTCGACACGTGAACAAAATATTTAGCTTTCTTAAGTGTGAGGTATTTCCTGCTGCAGTTAATGAAAGTATGGGAACAGAGACCGAACGTTTAAACAATCTGGCTTTGTCCTAACCCTCCACCCTGAAGCGACGCTCAAGGAGGGAACACTTTGAACTTCCCGCATATAAAAGGGATGATTCTGTTAAGTGTCGAGACGCTTCTGGTGTCTGAAGCAGCGAGCGCGTCCAACTGCGACAAGCAGCCGATGAATGACTACAGGTGGAGGCAGCTTTAATCAAAAAATGGTTGTTCTGTGATTACCTGACAATCAAACCCTCGCATGTGCTCCATCGCGGCCCCGATGGACCCTTTTCACGGCCGACATGTTCACTTCTCAGAGCAGGAGAGGCTTTATATAACGTTAACGCTGGCTCCGTTCTATTAAGTGCCTCGCTGTGTCCAGGGATTGTTTCAAATGAGAGAAAGTCAATTTGAATCGAGGCGAGCCGACCAGTGAGGACTAATGCACCACAAACTAAAGGTAATAATATTTGTAATGGATGTGAGACGTGACTTTACTGTTCTTTGTTTGTCAAATCTGACTGATTCGCTTCTTGGATTGTTTGCTCGGTTGTTGTTTGGTGTTTGATTTACTGGTTTTATTTATTAATAATAAAACCTATAGATAAAGTATGAACGAACATGATAACAGCGTCATGGCTGCAGCCGGGATTTAGATCAACATCAACGTGTCGATATCGATATCGATTCCTCTACATGAAGACGGAAGTTCAACGCATTTAATGTTTCGTATGACACGTACTAAATATGGAACCACATAGACTTTGAGCTGCCAACAGGAAGCAGTTGTATTAAATAAAACTATAAAGCGCGTGTGTGATGGTGCTTCACACAAATAAACTGTTTATTTTGTTTTCTTGCCCTTTATTTTCATTCATCATTTTATTGTATTTCGCAGCCCAATCAAAACGTCGGCCGTGAGAAGGGTCTATTAAAGTCGGATGTGTCGCGTCTCGGCCTGAATCACACGCTCGCTCTCTCTCTTTCTTTGGGTGAGTCACTAAATTTAAAGTTTTTTTTCCACCACGCTGGAGGTATTTTTAGTGCAGCTGCAATAGAGTCAGTTGGTAGAAAATCAACAGTCGAGAGTAAAGGTCAGACGCTGCAGTCAGTCCCTCAAAATCAAAGAGCAAAGGCTTATTTCTAAACTTAACATTTTGCTCTGACGTTCAGCTGTCACCGGGAGAAATGCTCTGCAGAAGAGGCCGAGATTCAATTTACACACTAATGACGGCGCCGACAGACCTGTACGTATCAGTAATACAGCAGTGCTCTGCAGTAACGCTCATATTTACTGTTTTTCTAACAGAACATTTTGCTTTTTAGAAGTCAATTAAACTGCCGGCGATGCCGAAACCACACAAAGAGAAAACAAAATGTTTTTCCCGAGATTTCACACTTTTTTCACAGTGTTTTCTGATATTTCTCAGGTGTTTCTGCAGACACACTGACACCCACATCGACAATGAAACCTCTTTTTTCCAAACGTGAGCGTTTTCAGCCAGTTACCCACAACCCAGAAGTTAACGCGTGTCTGAAAAACTATGATTTCTGCTCCATTAGGTTTCTTTGTGAGCTGTAGAGGACTTTTTTTTTCCTTCTGTGCGCTCTCTTGAAAAAGCTTCACGGTGAAACTTCCTGAAGAAAAATCATCTTGTTAGCATTCAGCTAACTGCAGCTCCTGTTACCAACGCTGCATTCACATCACCTCAGCTGGAGGCAGAAGAACAGAAAAACCCTCTTGTCACTTCAGCTGGGTAACACGCAGGCTTTACTCTGAGATGGTTAAAGTAAAAGAAAGACCAGCTTTAAGTCTTCAGCTCTTAAAGGCACAGTTCACCACAAAAAGCATTGTCCAGGAGAATCTGTGCTTTGCTCATTTTTAATTCTTCATCGGTATAATTAAGAGTTCAATACACCTCCAGCCCTGAAGCCCACACATGTACGTCACTGTATGGAGGTTGCCATCATCTAAATGTCAAAGCTGCAAATGCATTTTCTATAGATACGAGAAGAAACCGAGAAAAAACGTAAACAAAACAGCAGGTAGGAGGCAGAGCTGAGATTCCTGCTCGGCTTAATTGTCTCATTATTGCCTCGAAAGCATCTTTAGACTGTTTCTGTTGAGACAAGCTGATGAATTGAAAGTCAATCTCTCTCTTCTCTCTCCTCGCAACCAACTAACCAAGCAACAATCCCGTCAGTTCATTCAAACAATCCGTCTTTATAATTAAACTGTACATGCGCTAAATGAAAAGATATATTAGTTGAGACGATCCACAGCATGGCAGCGCCGCGCTTAGCTTAGTCTGCTCGCCTCTTATCCATGAGAAGACGCACACTTCCTCCTGGACGGTGACGAACGAAAATTGAAACAAACAACGACGTGTGTGGTTGGAGTAACTTGAGTAACCGGGTCTTTACTTCTGGAAAGAGAACGCAGACCAACACCACTAAAATCTACATGGATAAAAGAAGCGCTACAAGAACAGAACAATGTATCTTTGATTTTGGGGTGAACTGCCCCTTTAACAACCTTGAGCTGAGAGTTCCCATCGGTCTTGAAATCACCGACTGAAGTAGAAGCTCTCAGGGTGAAAATATGTAAATTTCAACAAGAAAATTGCATTTTATTAACAGAGACTGAAAAATATCTGCGGACGTCACGTTAATGGATTTGTCCTCTAAAGTCACAAAAGCCGTAGTTTCAAATCTCTAACATGCTTTAAAACGAAGCAAATCATTGGTTTAAAATGCAAAACAGGAGCATCGACTGATTTCTGTCGGGGGAAAAACGAGCCCAGCTGTGGATCCCCCACCACGACTCTGCTGGCTGCACACCTGAGGCTCATTTCGAGCAGGATTGCGACTGATGAAGATAATTAGCCATCTTTTTTTTTTTCTTTTTTCGGCTGTGTGAATCAGTGCTTCGAGTGTACGAACCCGGGGGATGGGGTTGCCGCAGGTTTTGGCTTTAAATAAGATCGGTTTTGGTTTGTCTACTCAAGTCTTCCTGAAATTCTCGCCCCTCGCATCTGTGCAGGTAACGACGCACAACAGCCGCTTTCACCTTTTGACCCCTTTTTTCTTCGGAAAATAGAAAAATGTTCCCTTCGCGCGTTTGATTCTGCGCTACTTTAAAACGCTCCTAGAACAACATCTGTAAGGGCACGACTGCAGGGTGGTGCGGAGGGTACAGAGGCGGGTGGTGACTCTGCAAGGGGTGAAACGCGGCTGCTAAGGGATACGGACCAGGGGCATCCAGGAGAGGGATGTGGGATGAGGCGTAGAAAGGGGGAGGAGGAGGTGGAGGTGGCGGAGGAGCAGGAGGCGGATTGAGAGCGAGAGGCGAGAGGTGTGTGGAGAACGAGGGGAGAAGATGAGGGTACGGGTGGACGGGGAGGTGCGACGGAGGCGGGAGGAGGGAGAGGTGATGCTGGATGAAGGTGTGGTGGAAGGAGAAGGAGGAGGACGAGGAGGAGGCGGAGAGGGAGGGCGAGAGGAGGAGAGGAGCGTGGAGGGGGATGCAATGCGGAGGGAGGGCGCGAGGAAAGCAAGGCCTCTTCTCCGGGTAGACATGTTCAAAGTCGATCTCCTTCCTTCTCTCCCTGTCCTCCCTCTCTCTCTCCTTTCTCCTCAGCCACTCCTTCCCCCACTCCTCCTGCTTCTCCTTCGCCTTCCTCCTCTCGATCTGCTCCTCCTCCTCCTCCTCCTCTTTCTTCTTCTGTCTCTGCCTCTTAACATCTCCTTCCTCTTCCTCCCCCTTTGTGCCCACGAGTGCAACAATTTCCGTTGCGTTCGCGGCGCGACTCTTATCGACATCAGCGCAGCGATTACAATCAGTGACACAATTACCGCTTAAATAATCACCGCGACCACCGTCAATATCATCACAGGTGAGTCCGATGCTTTGATCAATACCCCTGGAAGTTTTGCAATCAATCGCAGAATCAGAGAGGTTGCAGAAGTCGTTACACTTCTCTGTAGCGTCAGAGGCGAAGCTCTGAGCTACCGTTTTTCCACTAAAACCTGTTGTGTTGTCAGAGTCAGCGGGCATTTTTTCTTTCTCCGTTAGCTTGTTCTCATATTGACAGTGGTCAGCAGGTGTGTCGTTAGTGCTACAGGTAAAGAAGTCATTCGATTGTACATCCACAGGTTTGTCCACGGTGTCACAGGGAGGATCAGGAGAAAGATCCATGTCTTTGTCGCAGCTCTGATTGTCATTCGTAGCTCCACAGATGCCGGAATCGCCACGATTTTCATCCTCGTTACGTGTTTTCTCGCGCCGGCTGTGGTCACTCGGTGTGTCACAAGTCTTTTCCTCGCCTCCGGGGGGATCAGAGCTTAGTTGACCGCAGTCGACGGCATTGCAGTTGCCGCCTTCGCTGTCATCACAGCGACAGCATTTATTCAGTCCGTCTGTCGTGCTACAACGAAATGTTCCCTCGCTGTGTTTTGTCCTGCAGAGGAAGTGGCAGTCACTGTTTTTCTCAGTCGTGTTGCAACTCAGGCAGTTGTCCAAAAGTGTCCCAGTCTCTCTGCTGGAGTCCTGCATACAAGAGGCCTCAGCGACACCGAGGCCAACACATTTCTGTCTCTGCGCAAAAGCCCTCCTCGCATGTCTCCTTCCACGTCTCCGTCTCTTCCTCGGCGCTTCTTCAGCTTCCTGCGATTGCGTCTTCCTCTTCTCAGCTGTTGCTGCTCTCTTCGACATCACTTCCTTTGAAATCGCATCACAACGGAGGGTCATGTCGGCGCAGGCCGATCTAATTCTCAGTTGTGTTTCCTTCTGTTGTACAGAGCAGCGTGACGCCGGGCCTATCGCCGGATTGCTGTGTCCTGCAGGTATTGTTTGTCTTTGACTACACGCTGTTTCTCTAAAGGGAGCGGGGACCAGGCTAATCGCTGGATCGCATGCTGTTTCCCTCTGAGGTGCAGGAAAAAGACACATTTCTGGCTGATGTGCCGTCTCTCGACAGGGAAAAGCAACACGGCTAATCACTAGGTTACACACGTTTTCTTTAGCATCCTGAACAGCTCTTATCTCAGCCTTCCTCAGATTGCCTCGCTCCTCATCTCTCTGCCCGTCCTCCTTCCCTGCTTGTGTATTTTTCTGAATCTCCGGCGTCTCTCTGTCATTCTGAGCCGGGTCGGGCGTAATTGCAGGACAGCATGGCATCTGTATAACAGACCCGGGGACGGGGCTAATCACTGAGTTACATGCTGCACCCCTGCAGAGGAGCTTTCTGAGCCCCTGGCCCCACCCGGAGGCTGATTGCTGGGATTGATGCTGGCTGGCCTCTCTTTTCACCTGCAGACACAGCTGGTTACACCGATTACACCGATTCATGGGAAGATTACTTAATAGCTCTCCTCTCTTCTTGTCATTTCTACCTGCCCTCTCTCGCTCGGTCTGATCTCCTCTTATCCTCCTCTCTTCTGCCCTCATCCTCATCTTTTCTCTGTCTCCGACCAGCCGATGCGCTACAAGATTACTTAATAGCCCTTTTTTCCTCTCCTCTTCTTTCTCTGTGACCTCCCTTTTCAACCTCTCTTCTCCTCTCCCTTCGAACACTTGATTCTCAGAAAGACTACTCATTATCCTTCTTCCCCTTTCCCATTCTTTCTCTTTTCCTCTTTTCCTCCTCCCCCTCTTCCTCATTCCCCGCCACCTCCCTCCCCTCTTCCCCCTCCTCCTCACTTTCTTTTGAAGGCCTAGCGTCGGTGCAAGGTGGCACTCGGTGGAAACGGGAACGAATTTTAAAGCACTTTCATCACGCCAACCGCAGTCGTCCGGAACTGCGTTGCAGCCGCTTCCCTGACCTACAAGTTCCATAGGATTTCCTGCCTGTCCCCCTTCATCGTCTTCTTCCCTTTCATCTATCTTCCCTTCCCTTCCTCCCTCCATAACTTCCTGCCTCTGTTGGCAGTCGGGTTGTTTGATCACAGGCGGCTTTATTCTCTCCCTCGCTTCCTCCAGCCCTGCTTTCTTTTCCTCGCCCCCTTCCCTGGCCCTGTTATGTGCTCTGAAGTCGTACAGTAGAGGGTTGATGCTGAAGGAGATGGAGGGCGACGTCTTGGTGTAGCTGACCATCTCCGACGGCCAGAGAAGAACCCGGGTACCGTCTCGACTCAGGACGCGACAGAACGGCTCTTTGGGGCGACTCGGAAGTGAAGAAGTTGGTTCTTTAGCGCAGCTGGATGGAGACGGGTTTGATTCTTTAGGCTGCGTTCGGATTGAAGTCTCGCCAGAAATGGATTTGTGAGGCTGATTGTCCACATCGTCACGGGGTTCAGCCTCGCTGTCTCGACACACTGAGTCTTTCGTCACAACTGTGCTCACGCCGTCAGAAATCTGCTCTGGAATCCCACATTTGAAATAAAGATGAGCTCCAGTCCCACTTTCACCGCCAGTTTGGGCTCCAGTCCCATTGTCATTACGTAAGGAGAGCTGGGCTCCATTCCCACTGACATCCTCAACTCCGATCACATTGCGATTACATAAAGCAACCTGGGCTCCAGTCCCAGAGAGGCCTCCAGCTCCCCTCTCAGCAGAGATACTGGCTCCAGCCTCCGACTGCTGGATTGCAGGTTTACCGTCCACACCGCACTGGTTTCCAGTGTCCCAGTGATCAACACCTGCACTGTCCGCATTTTGCAATACTGGAGATTTGAGCCGCTGATCTGCGACTTTCTCCGCCAGATATCTGGCTCTTTCTTGCGCCGTCACCACAACTTCCTGCTTCCCGGACAAGCCAGAGCTCCGCCCGGCTTGGATGAAGACGGCGGCTGATTGGTGCAGGAGGAGGCAGCTCCGTTTGGGCAGCGAGAAGGAGACGGGACGGACTCTGCCGGGAGCGGACTGGACGTCTGCTCTGCTACCGCTGATGCTGGCGTCGGCCGTTTTAGAAATGGCTCTGGAAGTTGCGGCGGCGGCGGCGGTGGTGGCGGTGGTGGTTTTCTTGCTCCCGCTGGCCGCTGTGGTTTTGTTGAAAGTGGAGCCATTAGTGTTGGTGTTAGTGGCAGTTGCTGGGATGTTATTGGGAGTAACTGGGTTGCTTAAATAATGACGAGCCCATGGGATCTTGTTAAAGTGGCTGGTTTCAGTAGAGGAGTTCGTATCGGTGTTGTTGATGATGCTGTTGTTGTTGGTGGTTTTACAGGGCGAGGCGGCGGCGGCTGTCAGGTCGTTGCAGTCCATTTGGTTCTTGTTGATGATGCAGGATTCAGTCGTGGACTTGTCGGGGTCCATCTGGCCGTATGCCCACTGCGTGTTGCTCAGGAGTCTGGTTTCCAGCGCCGGGTCCAGGGGAAGGAAGGGCTGGATCAGCGGGGTTTGAGGCTCTAGGCGGGAGGGAGAGCAGAAAAAGGATTACAGCAGCTGACAGTTGTTACATTTACATGCAGAACATAACAGGATTATCTAGGTAACATGACAATAAAGGAAGGAGCAGGAAGGGATACTAGAATAGCAATCAATTTTTTTTAAGACTCCCCATATAGTGCAGCTTCTTATGCATTTATTCAGTGTTCTGGCTCCTCGCCATCCCTCCTTTGTTGCTTTTAACAACATCTGAATGTGATTTATGGGTGTAGGATGGACTTAAGCACAAAAAAACATTAGGACAGAGATGAATATGTGGCTGGCTGAGAAAAAAATTAAGATTAAGGGTTTTATTCTAACATGTAATATCCATTTTTTGAGCACAACATGCCGCCAGACATTTATCTGCCTATACTTCAGAGCGGCAGATGATTCAGACTATTATTTCTTGAGTGAAGGTTTTAAGATGACTCATAACTTTAAAAGTAATCCATAGTGTGCCTTCCTCGAACAAACCGTTTTTCTTTTCTTTTTTTATAAATATTTGAGTTTTTGAAGGAGGGAAGCCTACAAATGAATTACGACTCCGGCGATTCACATAGACGAGGTCGTCTTTAAATGCGGTTGTCGAACTTTTCCATCGGTTTCAACTTTTCAAAATGAGAAAAGTTTAACCAAGTGATATATTTTTTTTCAGAAGAAGACAGGGTGACAAATGATTGTTTCTTTGAAACCACATGTCTGATGCTGCCAAAACGTCCACGTTATGCTTTCTTCATTTTAAAAATGAATCCATCTTGCACCCTTAAATCCACATGAAGGCAGCCGATATCACCTCCTGCATCAGAACAAATTCAGACTGAATGACAAATTTAACTGGAAAATATCCCGTCTGATGACACTATATTCCCTTTTTATACGAGCTTGCCGGGTTTATCAGGCTACCTAACTAAAACTAATGCAGCCCAATATAACAGCCCTGTAATAAATCCTGAGGTAAAGTCTTTGTTGAAACAGTTTTAGCAATCTGTTGATTCAGTTTTATTGCAGGATATATTTTGTGTTGCTGTCGAATTGCATTGTGTCTCACTGAGAGAAACACTGACTGTGTTACCTCATAAACCAGCAACCAAGTTTTACCTTTTGCATATCTGGAGAAGTTTGAAAACTAATAAACCACCGTGGAGTAGGAGCAGAAGAAATGATAAAGACAAAGCGACGGGAGTGGCATTTTGTGCATTAGAGCTCTGCGGCAATAAATGTGAATCTGCTGATGCAGTCGGAGCAGACAGTGACACAGCACAATCTCCTGCAAGCCCCTTGTGATAAGGCGGTGCTGGAAGCTCGGTAACTTATAATCGTGATCATTTACACCTTTTCTCTCTAGATTGATCTGGAGGACGTCAGACAGCTGGTTGGAAATCAAGCTTTAACAACTTGCTTCTAATCGAGTGGCCTGCTGTGGGGAAGTTAGACAGAAACTAGCTGCAAGATAATGTTATTAAATAGTGTCGGGGTAATTTTCATCAATCAGTGTGGTCAATTTAACCGCCTGCTAACCGTGAACTTTCTGGTTCAGGTGTTTTGTTTGTGGGGAAAGGCACGGGTCGTCTCATCGGACTCCTTTTATATCGTGAGTTTAATTTGCTTCCATCAGGGGGCGAAGGTTTTACCTCCCTGGAGGTTCAAACAAACGGATAGATGAAGTCTTTTATTCCTGCAGGTATTGACTTTTTTTTTTTTTTTTAAACAAATGAGATTTGTGGGTGTGATACAGTCCCCTGATACTCTTCTGTTTCATTCTCTCATTTATCTTTTCAGCCATCCTTTCCTTCCTCTGCAGGGTCGTGGTATCTTTCCAATGATCACGCTGATGGTTTTGGCGACCACTGGACCACCGTGACATTGGCGTTAACCTTTTCTATTTGTGCTTATTTCTTTAGGTGTGTTTATATATATCATGTGGATTACTTTCTTTTCTATTAGTTGTTGTATTTACTATTGACTGCTGTCTGCAAGAGAAATTCCCCCTCAGGGACATTAAAGCTTTACTCTCTCTCTCTGAAAGGGAAAGGAAAGTTAAATAAGCCTTTCTTCAACTTTCTTAATGTTTCATATAGCCTGCGGCAGCTACGCTAACCCTCGCGCCAAAATCCTTAACACACATTAAGGAATATATTTATACCATCCACACCTCCCGTCAAACCGCGCTGCATCTCTTTCGTGGAGCATTTTACGCTCCAGCAGAGCAGAAGGTTTGTAATTTTGGGTTGGTGTGGCGCGGAATAATACAATAGCTTCCTTTTTATTCCCTGGCTCTATATTCACGGAAAGGTCAGCACTGTCAGGACGGCTCGCAGTCGGTCAATGACGGGAAAGTCGCGTGACAAAGTTCACCGGAGTTAAACTCGAGGGAAAAGCTTCGTGCTGATTAGCTGCAGCAAATCTCCTTATCGCTGCGATTCCGCTGAAATCAAATGATTTTAAGTCTGAAGTTGTGCGAGTGTGACCGAGCCCCTCGAGCAACTTTTAATTCAGTGCATAATCGCCAAGTTCCTGTTATGTTGTGTATCACTTCTTTCACCAAACCATATTTTACATTTCATCCACAGATTTCAGAGCTGTTCGTTTCTTTTTCTTAAGTTGCTGTTAATAAAGACGTTTCAGCGTTTCAGCAGCGGACCACGCTGCCTTTAATCCCTCGAAATCCAGACTGATATCTCCATCACCGAAAACAAACACATGCTCATAAACTATTTAACGGCCCAGCACATGCTTTTTTAACGAGATAAGAGTGCTTACTTGTTCCCAGTGTTGTGCCGCTCGCGCGGATGTCGGCCCAGTTCTGCACAAAGTCGGGTCTGGTCTGGTTCGCTGGTTCGACTGCGACCGTGGTGGACCGGAACATGGGACCAGAACCTGGAGCACTGAGGGGAGGAGAGGAGAGAATTAAGAGGACATAAAAGGAAGAAGAGAGGAGGAAAGGAAAGAAGGAAGTAAGTGATGAAGGAAGGACAAGAGGACAAGAAGAAAGTGAGGATGAAAAGAAACAAATGTGAAAGGAAAGGAAACAAGTGAGGAAACAAGAAAAAGATCAGAGGAAGACAAGAAGAAAGTGGGGATGAAAGGAAACATATATATAAGAAATGTAAAAGTAAAGGAAAAGAAGTGAAAGGAAAGGAAAGGAAGAGTAAAAGGAAAGAGGAGAAAAGTTGAAAAGGAAAAGGAAAGAAGCGAATAAATGAGGAAACAAGAAAAGGAGAGAGGAGAGGCAGACAAGAAGAAAGTGGGGATGAAATTAAACAAATACATAGTAAAGTGGAGGAAAGGATACAAGGTGGAGTGTAGAGGAATGAACAAGGGGAGAAGATGATGAGAGGATGGACGAGAAAATATGA
>OMLP01044488.1:69394-87103 GCA_900302685.1 Spondyliosoma cantharus
TGAAGGAAGGACAAGAGGACAAGAAGAAAGTGAGGATGAAAAGAAACAAATGTGAAAGGAAAGGAAACAAGTGAGGAAACAAGAAAAAGATCAGAGGAAGACAAGAAGAAAGTGGGGATGAAATTAAACAAATACATAGTAAAGTGGAGGAAAGGATACAAGGTGGAGTGTAGAGGAATGAACAAGGGGAGAAGATGATGAGAGGATGGACGAGAAAATATGAAAAAGGTGGAGGAATGGAAATAAAAGATAAGAGGGGAGGAGAGGAGATGAAATAAGAGATGGAGAGAGGAGGACAAGAGGAAAGTGTGGATGACAGGAAACAAAGAGAAACTGAAGAGGAAAAGGATGACGAGGAGAAGAGGAAACAAGGCAGTAATGAGCATCAGAGGACGTGGAGAAGTGAGGAGAATAAAAGTAAACAAATAAAAAGGAGAGGAAGAGGATGATGAGGAAACAAAGAGACGCGTGGAGAGTAAAGGAACAAAGGACGAGTGGACAGGAGAGAAGAGAAGAGGATGAAAGACAAGACATGATAAAGGGAAGAGGGGAGAAGAGGAGGACAAGGAGGAACACAAGTATGATGAGAAGAGGAGGAAAAACAGGGAGACAAGTGACGAGGAGAGGATAAAAGGATAAGTGAAAAAGGAATTATGGAGGATGGAGAGGATGAAAGGGAACGACTCAAACGGCGAGGAGAAAGGATAAGAGGAAACTGGGGGAAGGAGGAAGGAAGGAAGGAAGGAAGGAGAGAAATATGAGGAGGGGATGACAGAATGAAGGGAGGAGGAGGGGATTAAAAGTAAAGGAACAGAGAGAGGAAAGGAGAGGAAACAAGGAGACGAGCGTCGATGAGGGAGGGCGAGGTGAGAGCGGAGCTGAAATCCAGCTGAAAATCAATTTGGCCATGCTTTCCCTCGCTCTGCCTTTGTGCCAGGAGCCAGACTGCATTGTTGCAGATCTGAAAATGGCAGTGACAGCCGATACCGATACACGAGTTTCTGGGCAGCGGGCGGGTTCAGCGGCGTGACCCGGTTGGTCAGAATCACTTTACATCCCTGCTGATTTATTCCCATTAAGCACAGCAAGATGAATTTAAATTGGTTGCTGTGGTTACGCTGGTGGTAACCAGGGAGCTAGTTACTGATGTCGTGTTTTTTTTTTTCCTATTTTTAAAACAAAACATGTCAGTGAGCACATCAAGTGTTTTTTTTTTTAATTATAAGTAGGCTGAGATCTATATTAAACGCTTAACTTTCATGCACGGATGTAAAAAAAAAAGTTGTGGATGTTTGAATCGTGTCTTCGGGGACTATTTTCTGGCGGAGCTCAACGCTCTTTCGTTTTGCGTGGGCGACTTTCAGGTTTTGACTAGCGGCTTTTTTGCATTCGTGTGCAATCGTATATATTTTGAGAGGGAAAAATAAAAAAAAAAAGATAAATAAAAAAAAAAACAAATTCTCCAGTTTGGTAGCTCGCCAGATGAACTCTCATCACAACACGGTTTCTGCAGCGAGCAGCCAAATCCACATCATCTGTTTCCAGACCTCCGTGTTTGTTTATCATTTGTCTTACAGGCTTTTTTCTAATTTGTATTTATTTTTTTAAAAACAAACATGACGTGACTTAAAGTCCCAGATGTCGGCTCATGAACACACACAGAGAGATGTGTCGATTTTTTTTTTTCAGCAGCATTAACGCACAGCTGTAAAGTAACTCTCACAAACATTTACACAGCAGGACGTTTTCCTGTAATGGATTACCCCTCCGAGGCACGTTAGTAATTTCTACTGCGATACACTAAATGAGTTTAATAAAAGCAATAGATCTTTTATTTCACGTTTGAAGTTGACGTCTCATAGCGTGGGAAGCACAGGTGTAAACAAGCAAATTAACATGGCTGTGTTCCATTTAGCTGCTTTTGTTTTTTTCAGGAGTTATTGTTCCTGCTGGCTCATTTTCATGGTATCGTGGCGCTACTGGGACACTTGAGTACAACAGAGACATCATTAATCTTATTAGTCTCACCTGTGCTTTCCTATGAGTCAAAATGTCGGCGGCGGCGGCGGCGGAAAAGCGATTTCTGGCACAATTTCACATACATCCGAGGTGCACGGAGAAGGAAATAAAGAGGTCAAACTTCAGGAACACTTGTAACAGCTCTTATTGTGAGGATGGGACTAATGAGAGCCACGAGCCAAAACGCAATGTTCTGGAGTACTGACCTCTCCAAAACGTAATTGTTGTTTTGGGCCATAACAATTTTACTATTTTTTGCTTTTACCCCTGAAATAAAACCTGAACCGCCGGCTTCAAAAGAAGATTTTCTACGAGCCACAGCGACTAATATCAGCAGCAGCCGCCTCATAAAGCAGCACAGAAACCAGAGTGAATGATGGAGAAGTTCAGTACTTTAAACTGAGTTGTAGTCGCCTGTGAATGTAACTAAGGACAAATCTACATTGGCATTAAGCGTAATTCTATCTCTGCTTTGGTCTCCTTCATTTCTTAAGATTGATGAATACATCAGTTACCTGCTGATGTTGTCTGTCTGCTGTTCTGGTGCTGAGCAGGTAGCGTGCAGCGGGTTTCTTTTAGTTTTGGAAACACGCTTTGGTGACAATACACCTTAGAAATAAAGAATCCTGTGATATTAACCTATATGTAAAAATATAGATTTTTGCAGCTTTAAACTTTAAAGGTGTCAAATACTGACACTTCGGGATTGTAGGTTTTGTCAGCCACCATCCCAAAATGTCAGCATTTAAGGGACTGACACTCAAAAATCATCTTTCTTACAAACTGTAAAGAAGCTACTGAAATACTGAAGTCATTCTAGAAGAAACAAATTGTAAAATGACATTTTAACGTTGTTTAGATGAGAGTGACAACAGTGTGAGGGTGTATACGGCTGTACCGCAGCCATGGTTACCAGCTGGAGCTGCGTTATTTTAGATCACACTACCTTGCTCGGCATGACCCGCCTTACTCTGCCTCTGATTGGCTACATCCTGCCTGTTATGCATTGAGCACAATCTTGAACAGACACAAGATGTCTCACTCTGTAGCTGAAACAGAGCGTTCAAGACACAGTGCGTAAAGAGACGCTGCCGCTACGCACCAAATGAGACAAATAATGTGATTTTTTAAAATTAAAATACGTAAACCTTTTCAACTAAGACCCCCAAATAAAAGTATGAACCTGAAAGTTAGCATGATATAAGCTCTTTAATATGTTTTGTATTTAAAGATCTGAATTTGAAACATAACTAAAGCTGTCAGATAAATGTGGTGCAGTAAAAGGAGGTGTTCTGCGTCACTCACCACTCTCCCGTCCTCCCCTCTTCATGCTGGTGGAGCCTCCTCAGCGCTCTCTCCTCCCTCTTCTCCTCCCTGCGTCTCCTCTGCCTCCTGCAGGCCAGCGCTCTGTAAAACTCCCTCTGTTTCAGCTCCTTGAGCCGCTGGAGGACACAAAAAAAAAAAAAGCACGGATTACGATTATTAAAAACTTATTAAAAATGTAACAGGACGAATTAAGAGGTTAAAGAGGTAAAACGGCAAAATGATGAGTTAATAAAGAAGTTGTGTGTTTGCAGTATTTATCTGCTCTGTGTGTAACTATAGCTGTGTGTGTGTGTGTGTTCATGTGAGTTCTTTGTGTGTTTATGTGCTTACTAAGTCAGCCAGTGTCAGCTTTAGTAGAGTCCAGACCAGCTTAATTCACTTACTGAGCTCTGTCTGCAAGCTGTCTGCAAGCCGGAGATACTGATACTGTATGTGTGTGTGTGTGTGTGTCACAATATTAATAATATACCGGTGGGCTCGTATCGCAGACAGACAGATGACAAAAGACAGACAGACAGCGCGGCGGGGCAGAGAGAAAACCGACAAATAGATAAACAGACCAAAATAGACAGACAGATAAAACACAGACGCAGACAGACAGACAGGCTCAGAGGGACGATGAGACAGGCAGGGAGACAGGTGACGTGTGTTATTTTAAAGCTTGCAGCACATATAGCGTGAGGGGCGGACAGGGACGGCGACAGGAACACCTGACAAACAACTGCAAAGGAAACAACACAAAGTACAACGGCGAAACTTAGGAATAAGAGTTACGACGACGTCTTCGTGACAGATAAAGCAACAAAACTGGGTACGATATCTTGAATATACGATATGTAAATCATACCCAGCCTGCAAGAGCGTACATGAGACTACAAACACAACAATGACGAGCAAAAATGTGATGAGGGTGAAAGAACAAGCCCTCCTGCGTATACGTCATCCAATGTCAAACCAGCTTTGAGCACAATCCTGCTCCGTGGACGCCTCGAACATTATTTGTTCGTCTTCAAAAGCACCTGCATGAATTGTAAGCTTTTGAAGACAAACTGAGCTAAATGAAGCACTTGTCCTTGTCTATGAACGGTGTTTAAGTGTCATTTACACCGGGGACATTGAGAGCTTGTACGCACCACTTTTTTAAAAAATGGCCACTTTTGTCCCCATCACTTTAAAAATCAAGTTTTTGCAGCTTGTGCACACCTGAAAAAATGACAGATGCGTAGGAGAAGACCGAAGGCCGTCAAAATCGGAACAAAGACTCCAGCACACTGTCCACTTCACTTGCTTTTAAGTTTAATGACAACAACATTTCGGTACTTAGACCTTCATCCGGTTATCTCGAAGGTCTTAGTACTAAAAAACGTCATTGTCATTAGACGTAATTGCAAGTAAAGTAGACAGTGTGCTGGAGAATAACTTCTAAAAACTAACTTGCACCAAGAAAATGGACGACTGACATCCGCTGGGTCTGAGTATGTTTGCAGTGTCGCCTCTGCAGTAGCCTTGGCTTTACCTTTAGATGCTCTATTATGAAGTCATTGATAAACAGATACTGAAGTCGACATTCATCAGACATAAAGCAGAAATCAGGACATTCTGGAGACAATCAGAGGGAGAGCTTCTGTCCTGGATTACGATATAATGAACAGTCGAACAAAAAAAAAATGCATTTCATTGTCGACCTCCCGACAAATGGAACAAACTAGTTAATTGCAAATGACTTGTTTTTTTATTGCTGCTGACAATCACATTCAAATGAAATGAAAAAAGATGATTAAATAAAAGAGAAACTGTCACCGAGTGAAGGTTCAGACTAACTCTGACCCTAAAGTCATGTTCAATAACTGAAAATATCACACATGATGTCACGCAGCAGCTCGACCTTCACAAAGGTCTTTAAATGTCATTTTACATGTTTCTTCTGGTGTTTTCACTCAACGGCTGAAATTAATGTATTGATCACATGAGTGTGACACAGTAATCAATGATGTTGGTCATGATGATGACATTTCTGTCGTCTTCAATCTGCCAACCTGCCGTCTCCTGATCAACAGAGCCAATTCTGAACTGATCACATTAATACTTAGATATCTTCAGTCTACAGCCTCTCTGTCAGTTTTCCTGTAGTTCGCTCTTCCTGTCTTGCACAACGCGTGTCAAACTTTTCAAGCAGCTGTTAGAAGTTGGAATATTTTAACCTTTTCAGCGCGAGGCATCGCTTTTTCTATAAATTGCATTTGAGTGTCAGCAGCGCACACAGAGCCGCACACAACCCAAACACCAGAATAAATGTTTGTTAAGTACGTTTCTGCAAAACCACAGACAAGCAGAATATTTACATTTCTTTATGTCGCAACTTTATGTTTGTTTACATTGATTTTTTTAAAATTTCTATATCTTATTCTGCTGTGCTGAGGCTCTGGTTGGGTTTAGGCTTATAACCATCGTGGTTTGGATTAAAATATCTGTTTTGGTCGCCGATCAGGGATGCCGGGTATCCTTAAAAATATCCAGTAACGTGACTCAAAGCGCGGTCGGCCATTTGGCAGCAGCCTCGTTGGTAGATTAACATTTCATTACAAGGCTGGCAGTGACTCAAAGTCTCTATTTAATCGCTGTCTTCCCCCAAACTAGACTGATTTCTGACAAGAGCATTAGCAGCATAAGCCGCGTCAACACATGAAGTGCACATGTATTCTTTTGAACATAAGATACGACATCGTGTCAGCTGGGAACGGTTTCAGCAGCACTGGTTCGTAATGTTGTTGGTTGAGACGCGGCGCATTTAAAATGTGAAATATCATTGCCAGACGGGAGAGAGAACGGACGAGACAACGACTCCCTGGATGGAAGCAGAAGACCCTGCAAATTAAATGTCTTTCCAGGAGCCAGATTCACGACTCTAAAGACAGAAATATGCATACGTGTTGTTTTTGTCACCTTAATGAAGTCATGCGTAACGCGGGCACTCGTGTGAGCTTCAGTTTCCACCGCCGCAGTTCATCGTAAATAGACATAGGAACACTTTTAATCATCTGTTCACATGCAGCGCTCGATCAACCTGTCAATGAAAAGATCGTTTGGCACTGGCGAGGTTCCTCCAACAGCACCAGCAGCTGTCATCACGCACGGCTGCGGCTATTTAAAGAATCCGTACAATTAATTCATCACGCGTCCCCTTAAACCACCAACAAGGTGGTGACGAATCAATCATCATTAACATTTAAGATCAGAACAATAATCAATATTTAAACTACAGAGCTCAGAGCTAGAAAGATTATGAACGTAAAATAATTGCACAAATGTATATAAAAGACTCATAAAAATGAATGTGTGGATTTGAGCAAAGAAGCTAGAAGAGCTTTATATTGTTTTACCTTTAATTTCATGTCCACTTTATCGTTTCACCTGCTGCAATCTCTATAAAAACACAAGTACGCCTGGTCTGCCGTCCTCTATAAATACCAGTTTATGTGTGGGAAGTGGTGTGTTTGTGTTTGTACACAGAGCATGAAACACTATTGTTTACCAAAGTTATATTTTTATGATGCGTGTAGCATCAACTGGTGGCTTTGTGCTACTTTTAGAGCTAATGCTAGCTGCTTCCATCGGACAAGAGCTGACAACACTGGTTGTAAACTTGTAATTAAAGCTAACTGCGCTAACAAAGAACTGTAAACAAACCGGTAGTCCACTGTTGTTGTACTGATAGAGAGAAACCTGATGAATATGAAGTTTTTGTGACCGTAAATGTTGTTTCTGTGTGAGCAAAAAAAGACAAAAGGCAGTACGATAAACTGTTTATATTATGGACGGAGCCTTCAGATATGCAAAGTAGAATATAGACGTACCGATTGTACGTAAGCTTATGAGAAAATGACCCTACTTTTCAACTGACTCATCCTAATATGGTTCCAAAAACATGAGATGGCGACGGCTGAAGCAGCAAACATGAAGCTTCACAGCAGGTTTACTCTTCGAAAGTCCTTTCAGTACAAACAAAATGAATCTTGGTGCTTAACTTGGAATAAACATTGAGACTTTGAGATTGAAAAGCTAATGAGAGGAGACTGTGTGTATTAAAAACAGGCAACGGTTCATTTTTAGTTCATCTAATGTGGATGTAAAGACTCTCGGAGGAGAGCTGACAGTCGGCGGTTTTCCCTCTCCTGACGGAGCTAACACAACAAATAATGTGACACCTTCCTGCTACTTACACATCTCACTGTATAAATTATATATTCCATTAGGAAAAACACACAGCTCCTTAAGCTGCATAATGTAGGATAAACTGTGCATGGCTGTTCTCAGTCTGACTCGTTGGATCCGTCACAGCAGCACATAAAGCGCCGGTGACGTAGCCTCTCTGCAAGCCACTTCATTTCTGTAAAAAGGAGACGGGACCGTGACTGACCGTGAACCAAAAGACGGGCAGCTTAGCTCCGTGTGTGTTCAGGCTGGAGAGAAAATCCATTTCCTGCAAGTGTTGCAGTCTCAAACAATATGCCCTAAATGCTCTGCATCTTCAAGTAAAACCTAATAACTCTGACACACAGCTAACTGTGAGAAATATTACGCCTCCTTCACCGCTCGCTAGCGAACAAACGATAATTGCAGTAAATACATTCCTCGCAGCACCTATAATTTTGTAAACACTCAAACAGCTGCAAGTTCTCAGAGCCGCCTTCCTCCACCAGCCAGCTACAGAAGGAAGAAGAAACTATTTTCTACCTCCAAGATAAGAGGAAGAGCATGAATATTACAAAGACTGGACAAGTCCCTCCAGTTTTTAGAGGTGCAATATTGATTATGTGTTATTGTGCAATCTGTGAATATGCTATTGATTTTAACCTCCAATGATGTCCTAGCTGATTTTTTTTGCGCTGATAGCAGAGTGATAACATTTTCTGAAGAGATTATGACTTATTTTAGGATTCAATTAAAATCTGCATGTTCTGGAGATGATGCCTTCAGGTGCTTCATAACAATCAGATAAAATCAAACTTCTTTAGTTTATAAAACATGGATTCCTTCTGTCTTATGTACATCTGGAGGTTGATGATGTGGAGACAACTCTCTATCATAATATATGTGATTATTGGTTCGGTAATTTCCTGTTTTATTTTGTAGTTTACTTCCTCCATGTTTGCTCTCCACTTCCTGTCTTTGTCTGTTTTCCCGCCCTTTGTCTCTGCACACCTGTGTTGCATTAGTTAATCGTTCCTGTGTATCTCAGCCTGTGTTTTCCCCTCATACTTGTACTCGTCTGTGTCTCCTGGTTCTGACTTCCTGTCGTGTTTTACCTGCATGTGCTGCCTTCGTCCTCATGTTATTCTGGTTTCTGCTTTGTTTTTGTTTCTTACGTAGTTTACTCTTTTGTTGCCTTTGATTTTAGACATTAATTCAGCGATCATTAAAGTTCGCTTATAGTTTTTCTACCCTGCCTCTGTCTTCTGCCTTAGGCCCTTTTTGATACATGTGACGGATGTAAACAGGAAGTGTAATGTTGCTATGGAAAGAGCTCTAGGTGACAACTTGAGTCCATTAAAAGTTAGCCAAATTAGCTATTAGCAGTTCCAGTTTGCATGTATCTGCCGCTCTAATGTGACATTGCTGCGTTGGTGTTGTTCCTGGCTCTGGCTGGGTGTCATTTCTAGGCTTTATCGTGATACACTATATAGTATTTGTATACTAAACTAGATATACTGTAATATCTTGATAGTTTGAAATGTCAAAAATTTACTTTTACCAGTACTTTTGATACTTAAGTGCATTTACACGTACATCAGATTCAAAGTTCTTACTCAGTACTATTCGTAAGAATGACTTTCACTTTCTCCAAATTAATACTTTAACACAATATCTTTACTTTTAGTCGTGCACTGTAGATGGGACATATTTGTCCTTCCAACGCTTTTCTGATAAAGTTGAGAGAGTTATAACCGAGCCTGACCCGAACTCTTTTTGCTTTCCATTTGTTACATCCGAACCCGACGCATTTAAAGCCACGTTCAGCCCAAAGACTGAAGACGAGACGAGTTGAAACTTGAGCACCAACTTGCGACGTGCTGGTTCGTTCCAAAAACCTGCCAGTTTGAATCAATGCAACCAGACGAGACAGTGTATCATCTCACTCTCTGCACCTCTGTGTCACGACTTATATATTATTCGTAGCGTCCTGAAATATGAATGAGTCGAGTTATGGCGAGTTACTTGCTACACTTTTCTAAGCGTTGATGAGACAGCACAAATTAAAGGTGAGTGTCGTAGCGAGTGTGTGGTGGAGCAGAAGAAAACCAGTGAAGTTGTCGATTTAGAAGTAAAATTCAACTTTAAGGTGAAACAGTTAAAGCTCTTTTCATCGGAGCTTTCAAAGTTTTCATCGGAGCTGCTGCTGTTGTTGCTTGTGTTGACGTGTGTCGACCACAGTTTGTGTAACAGAAACCAGAGCCGGGCGCTCGTTGCGTCCCCGGGGTGTAATAAATCCGTGACCTTGGTCAGGAGGGTTTAAGGTGTTGTGTGTCAGGATCAACCAGACATCCGGATGCCTCGTTAAGGCGGAGGAGTCTCACCTGCTTGTGGTGGTGGTCGTAGGAGTTGATGTGGTTGTCGTACTGCTGGTGTCTCACGTACTGCTTATCGCACAGCTCGCAGTAGAAACTGGAGTCTCCGTCCTCCTGCAGAGATACAAAGACAGAGAAAAGAAAAGAAAAATCAGAAGTTAGTCTCAACAGGAAATCTCACTTATTGTATCGAGCGTCTTTGTGGTGATCTTGAGAATCATTGGACCATTAACGAGATAAATGGCTCTTTTGTTTTCACCCACATTTGTTTCAAGAAGCAAATCGGTTTTAACCCACATCTTCTGTCCTCGTGCGTCTGAAAAGTTTTTGTTTTCTGCTGCTGCAGGAGGAGGAGAACTCAGAAGCTCTTCGGCTAATAGAAGGTGAAGCGAAAACACAAGCTGAGCAGAATCTCAAACACGCTTTCTCACATTTTCTTATGCATTTTTTTCCCCCATCAAACTAACAAACTTTTGACCAATAAAGTCGCTCGTCTCCGGTGAGTTTTAAACTCAATAAAAACAACACATCTCACACAGAACTGCAGTAAAACCAACAATTAATTAAGTTTAGTTATGACTATGATTACATTTGCTCCCAATTTATTTATGAAAGCTGTTTGTTGTTTCCTATCGTAGCGTAGCATTCCCTCTAGAATTAATTCAAAGTGGCTTTATTGGAATTGGAGTTTCAGGAGCAATATTGCCAGAACACTGAAGTACAGCATGTCCAAATGTTACACAATAACAGCAACATTGATATTTATTAATTATACTGCACTTTGATACTGAGAGGTGCAGCTGCAGACGTGCTCACCACTCGTCATCTATAGTGACGGAGCTCCTCGGCGTCTGGACTTACAGATAGAGTACAGTTAGAAGTGAGCTAGTTAGCTCGGCGTGCTAACGTTAGCAGATGAATATTTGATTATTTTCTCACGCTTTTGCACTTGTGTAAATGTAAATCAGGGATGAAACGACAGCTTTTAAGCCATACATCTGAATCTCACCCTGGTGGCCAACTGCAGTATATGATTTGGTGTTATTTTAGGTTTTTGTTATCACTAAAACATGTTCATCATCTGATGCTTTTTAACAGCTGAGCGGACAGGTGTATGGCGGCTCCGCTGGCCAATCACGGCGGCTCCGACCGGCTCAAGATGGCCGACGCCTGTTTGCAGCATATTTTGGCGTCATTTTTGTACGCGGGGGGAAGTAAGTGGAGACACGTCGTCCGTCTTTATATTTGTCAATGCGTCAGACTCTTAGAGTTGGTTATAAAACAAAATGAAAACAAAGTGTGCGTGCTTGTGCATGTGTGTGTGTGTGTGCATGTGTGTGCGTGTGGGTGGTGGGGAGTGGTGAGTTACAGTCGTAGACAGTACGGGTCGTAAAATGTATTTATGAAGGAATGTATATTCATCATACTCAGGCTTTTAATTTGTTACCTGTCATATGGTGTGTGTGTGTGTGTGCGTGTGCGTGTGTGTGCGTGTGCGTGCGTGTGTGTGTTCTCATAGGGTCTGTCATATGGAGTGATGCTGTCTCTATTGCTTCCGATGGCTAATGGGCCCTTCAATCACAACTATTGATCAGCAATCTGAGTGTCTGAGTGAACGTACACACATGCACACACACAAATACACGCACACACACACGCACACACACACACACAAGCGCTGCTACACACGCAGACAAATGCACACATTTCTGCGAAGCCCACATACATCCGTAGCTTTTAATACAGCAGTTTATCTAAAGCCCACACAGACATTCGCAAATGTAGTAATGCAGGATTGGACTTTTAGTTCTTCCTACACA
The DNA here is from genome assembly GCA_900302685.1 of Spondyliosoma cantharus. Lineage (NCBI taxonomy): Eukaryota > Metazoa > Chordata > Actinopteri > Spariformes > Sparidae > Spondyliosoma > Spondyliosoma cantharus. Next base: position 81,126 of record OMLP01044488.1, read on the forward strand.
CACACACACACACGCACACACACACACACACACACACACACACACCATCTCCATTAATGGAAGATTGATTTATCTTTAAAAGTAGGGAACATTCAATCTGTGACATGACCTTCAGCGCTCCTGTGTGTGTGTGCGTGTGTGTGTGTGTGTGTGTGTGTGTGTGTGTGTGTGTGTGCGTCACAGTTTGCATAAGTTGGAAATTTCCGAACTTTTAGTCTCTAATAATCGCACGAGCTTCCTGAACTCCGCGGCCATTAGGAGGCAGAGCGAGGGGAGAGGATGGCGAGCGAGTTGCGGGGAGGGGAGGGGAGGGGAGGGAGACGATAGAGACAGAAAGTCAAACAGACAGCGAGTCAGACTGAAACGTGACGGAGGACAGATGGAGACAAACGGACGGACGGTGACAGAAGCGGAGGGGAAACACACGCAACCTTATTTCATCCCTCTCGGGTCCCCAGAGCGTCCGCCGTCCTCGGCCATTACCGCAGGGATCTCCTCCTTCAGTCAACGTTAGCTCATCAGACAAGTGATTACTGCAGCTACCATAATCCCATTAACTAACGAATTTATGTTGCATTATTCTATTACAGGACGAAACATTGCATTTGCATTATTTAATCAAAGACGGCATTGGTTTGCATTATGTCATTAAAGATGTCGTTGGGTTGCATTAGCCCGGCTGAAGATGGGCCCTGATGTCCATTAAACATGGTTTGGAAATCGCTGCTCAGTAAACTCAAATTAAAACACATTACAGTTCAGGAGCTTTTTGCTGCACTGCGCTGCAACAGTAAAAAACAAAAAACAAAAGAGGATGTATTGTCTTTGTTGCCGTGCAAAAATGCCCATTTCTTTTTATAAACCGAAGCCGAGGGAGAGTTTTGTGGGTGAGTTTTTAGGAAATAAGCTGACCCGCAGTGAGGATGAATTTTTCAAAACCCACAGGAGGAATTCTCAGAAGTCTGGTTGTCAGGCAATAAAAAAAAAAAAGAGAAAAAATGAACCTCCCAAAAGCAAGACTGCATGCTGCGAGCCCAGTTCTCACCACAAGATTTCATCCTGGCGAACAACTGCTGAGAGATCTGAAACAGATCAGATAAATGTAAGACATGATATGAAAACCTCAAACCGTCTGAACAACTGTGGCGTAAATGTCTACACATTTAGTTTAGTGCTGAATCAATACGATGATTAACAGATTAGTCAATTTAGAGGAAATTAACACACAACAGTTTTTGTTCATCCATTTTTTTTGGCAAATTCATCAAAGCAAAAATGCCATTTATTGATTCCAGTGTCTGCTTCTGTAATTTTAATATTGTCGTGAAGGTACACGGTTAATTTAACGTCATTTTCTTAAAAAACGATATAAAGTTTGAGTCATTTTTTAGTCCTGCTGCATCTTGTAAAGTCGCCACATTTTTTTTGTTTTTGCAAAACGAGCTGATTGAAGATGACGCTGGAAACTTGTTGAAGTTATGCTTGACAAACGCTTTCAAAAATATAGTTTTAATATAATAGAGGCTAATCTTTACGTCCACCTTTAACAAATACTGTTTGTCTTCTTTATCTGAATATGTAGATTTTATTGCAGCAGTTTATGAACATTAATCTGAAATGATTTTAACCAAAGTGATTCCTTTTTGTGGACATTTGTACACAAGAACTGAACACGTCTTTTTTCTTCTAATCTTGACCAAAGTGCTTTTGTTGCCTGAACCAAACCGCAGAACGGATTCAAACAGCGATCGCCTGTGTGACTGCGAACGCCCACCATCCACCCTGAAAACCACCAGTGACTCGAGTGTTGCTCAGAAATGCTCAGGAAAGTTGTGCAGAAAGTCAAGATGAGTGTCCACGAACATAGACAATAACAGGACCTGCTGTGATAGAGTGTTGGTTTTGCTATTTCCTGTTTTATTTTGAAGTTATATCCTCCTGTGTCGTGTCGTCTGCTCCTCCCTGATGTGTTTCACCTGCGTCTTAATATCTTTACCGCCCTGATCTCTTCGTCACTTCATCTGTTTGGCCTGCGTCTCCCGCCTCATCTCCACAAACTTTGTCTGACTCTTGAGTCTTCGTGTTTTCCTGGTTCTGTTATCTGCCTTGTGTTGTTGCTTCGTTCATGGATTTTGGATTTAATAGCTCGTTTTTTGTTCCCCTTTCGTGTGATCTGACATTTTGTTTGCGATAGTTAAAAGTCAAACAAAAGGACCAATGACAGTCCAGCGAGTCGTGTGTCTGTAGGTAGAAACATCCAGGCAAATCAACTTCAGTCCAAATGATGGTACACTGCTATATGTTCAGACAGTAAGTACTTGATTTAAAAACACTTTCTACAGGCAGAAAAACTGACATTCAATCCCACTGAAGTTCTGTTTCTGCCCACCTGATTTAATCTACGTGTTCACTCTCCTTTCAGCTCGGTTAACACCCGAGGAAAGAATCTGTCTCTTTAGTTTCACTGTCTTTGTTGTTTACTCCCGAGTCCCTGTTGAAGTTGCCGTGCTGTCGAACTTGTCTGGATTTGTTTTGCCGCCCATGTTTCAGCTGGAGAACCAAGACAGGGAGCCGAAAGGGGCTAAAACGTTTCCCGGAGCTGCAGAGTTTTGGTGTCAACACCCAATTAGCAGAAGTGGTTGTTTCATTTTGACTCTGTGCTTCTCATACTCTCGCGTAAAACTGAAGAAATAATGTGATAAAAGGAAGGGGGGAAAAAGAAACATCAAATCTACATTTCGGGATGTCTCACTCAGCACAATATCTCCAAATGTATTACCGCTGCTGAAACAAAGCTGTCGGCTGTAACTAATTTGATTTTCGATGTCTTATAACCAGTTTGATGAGACTGAAGTGTGAAGACTTGTGAAGTGAAGCTCCTCTGCAGCGTTTTTCCAGCCTCGCCGAGCGGCTCCTGTAAATGACTTTCCTTACTGACAGATCTCTTTTCCTTCGTCTCCCTCAGGGTTATGTTCTTTCTCCAAGCTTGTACTTTCTTAACACTAATGACTAACCGTAGCCGGTATGTAGATAGGCGTTCTTGTCAAGTTTGGGAGTCAAGTTGGGTCATTTTGAATCTTTTTTTTTTGTTGGGGGGGGAATAGACCCGGCCGAATTGTTGATCACTTTGTGCCCCCGCGATGAGGCAGAGTCATCACTGTGTTTCTGTAAAAAGCTGAGGACAGGGTCACGAAAACCTACTGTGATAAAAGGAGAGAATTGAATCAGTGGACGACTGCAAATATCTGTCATTGATTGCAATAAAAACACATTCAAAGTCAGGCATTCAATCTGGAGAGAGGCACCGAGGCAGCTGCGGATGAACTCTCTCAATGCCATTTTCATTGCATATTTTTTTTTTTGAGCAGCCTTTAGCAATAAAAACAGATTAGCGAGTTTGGTGAAACGTGGACAGGAAGGTTTCTGCCGTGCAGCAGCAGCAGGAACAGACTCAACCTTTGGGGAGCATATTGGGGCGAGGAAAGATGACGCCGCTCCTGACTGCCCGGGTCAGCCCCTCCGAGGACGCCGTGAGCTCGCCGGCTGCCAGAAAATTCAAGCACGAACGTGGGATTATTTTATCCCTGCTGCAGTGTAATTGCTTAATTTGCCGAATAAATTACGTGGCTCCTTTATCTGCGCATATTTTCAACTGATAATCAACTTTTTATTGGACCACACGGAGCTATAATGGGTCTTTTCTTTTTTTGGGGTCCGTATATTACATATTGTTGTAATCTTCCTTGTGTTTTGTTTAATTGGTTTTATTATTATTGTATGTTTTTCATCATAAATCCTGTCGAGAAAGAATGAAACAAAAAAAGAAAATCCCTTCTGGGCCGATAAAAGTTTAAATTAAAAGGGAAATGAAGTATAAATGAAATGAGTGTGTGCAAGCGTGCACACATGCATATATACGGTACATTACTTGTGTGTTTGTGTGTGTGTTTGTGTGTTTAGTGGCCGTGTGTGTCGCCGCCATGCAATCAGGTTAAGTGCATTCTTCTAATTGAAAGGAAAGAAAACAAGTAGTTGACCTTCCCACCACTCGACTCTTATGAAAAAGGAACTATTATATTATATTATGTTATATTATATTATGTTATATCATATTAGTGGACTGCTCTGGTCTTCTAGAGTTGTATTAATTTGCCGTGAAGACATCCAGACTTCCACATTACAGCCGTCCAGCCATCAGAGAAAACCAACTTTTCTCTTCTAATTTAGTTTAGAAGCTGAAATCTGCAGCAGCTCTCTGTGCACGACTACAAAAAAAAAGAACAAAATCATCCATTTGAACATTTATTCCTTTAATTTTCTCTGCACAGGGGTTAAATTGATTAGTACTTGCAAGGTCTGTTAGTTGGGCGACGCCGTTGTCTCTTGTTCATTTACTGGAAATTGTCTGTAGGTCAGGAACAGGGTGACCCTCTCAGCTGAATAGACAGATTTACGTAGATATAACTGGAAAACTGAAGTGACCAGTCAGGGAAGCTCAGGGACGTTGTGTTTGTTAGAAACAAGGCAAGCAGATCCCCTTCATAATCCATCTTATATAGACATGCTGACAGAAAGTCCCAGGGTTCAGCGTTTCAGTCAGACAAGACTCAGCATTTGCGCTGCGGCAGTGAACAAGGTTTGTTTTTAGAAAAAGATGCACTTCCAGTTTTTAATCGTGGCATCTAGCATCTGATTCGTATCCAGTTTGAGTGAACGGAAAGTCACTTTGGAGTGTGTGCTTGAGAAATTAAATGTAATTTAACAAAAGAGAGAGAGAGAGAGAAATAGGAAATGCCCCGTGGAAGAGATTTTGACAAGTCATCAGGACTTTGGCTCTCTTTTGTTTCCCCTCTTCAAGAGAGAAACAAGCTGCAAATTGAATACAAACACAATGTAGTTTTTTCAAAAGATTTCATTCAACGGACCAAAGTGTGCTGCTTGTAATTTGACAGCCATTTGGCAGCGAAAAATACTCATTTGGGGGAACGATTTATCAAAATACAGACGCTATAATCGACACAGGAGATCCTGAGACGGCAGCCGTTTGATCGGCAGCTCATTTAACGAGATATGAGCCCGTATGCCCGCCCTAGAGCCTGCAACAGCCAATGAATGATCGTGTTATCACAAATCAATCACTATTAGGCTGCTGATGCTGATGGCTAACCTTGTATGTCCATCAGTGTCCAACTCCTCAGGTCAAGACTCTGCTGCACAGTTATATCTGAAGGAGAAAGCTTTTGAGGACAAACCCAGGACGGACGGTTGAGTCAACAACCCACAACTGCCTGAGGGGCAAAGAGGGCACTCGAAAAACGAAAGACAAGCCTAAAACTGGTCTCCTTTCAGACTGAATATTATCTCAACAACCTGGTAACCAGCCTAGCGTTTGCACCCACAGCTACCTTAATGACCAAACAGGCATACAAAGAATTTCAGACTCATTATATCAGGTATGTGATTCATCAGAGTTGTGATATGCATTATTCATGCACGAACAACAGCTGAAAATACAAAAAAAAAGGTTTTTGTGGGAGTTGAAATTTGTAATTATTGTTGCCAAGAAGGGTTTCGAGCAAGCAAAAGCAACTCGAGGATAACAAAGGTGGCAGGGGACGGTGTTTATTTTACGCGTGACTCATCGGTTCACCGTGTTAATAGCGTTCTGTTTATCATCACACCACCATCTACTGCTGCCCAGCGACATACTCGGGGCGGTGAAAGAGCAGCGCCGGAGAAAGTTTGGCTGCTTTTCAAGTCGCTGCCTCTGGGGAGCGCACTCCTGCCCGCTCAGCCGTTGGAGCTGCTGCATTTCAGTTTGCCAAAACAACTTTCCGGTTTGTACGCGCAGGGGACCTCTGGATCACTTCACATTTCATAAAATGTTGTCAGAGTCAAAGCGTTGTTGGTAGAGCCAGAGCTGCGTGCCGAGGGACTGCAACAGAGGCCCGGCAGCGGCAGCGGCAGCTCCAGAAAGG
>OMLP01044488.1:87123-100442 GCA_900302685.1 Spondyliosoma cantharus
CCGATCTGCCCTGAGCCGACTGGATGTGTCCGTGCTCCAGCTAACCACCGTGCAGGTTTCCTCCGGACTGTCTATTTTTGTTGTTGAATTTTGCTGCTGACACCAGCACTGAAGGCGTGTGTGTGTGTGTGTGTGTGTGTGACAGCAGGGGGCTGGAGATGTCCTCCAAGGCACACTGAAAGAAACAACCGAGGCAGAAAGAAGCAGCAGAGCTTTAATTAACATCAGATAGCTGACTTCTGTCTCGTGAAATGTTTCTGTGCGCCGACGCTCTCCCGTGAGCTTTAACGGGATGATTTACAGGACGCGTAGACGTCAAGGGGACAACTGCAACAAACCCAGTCGAAAAGTGTGTATTTTTTTTAATGATCATCTCAATAACTGTGAAGCAAATTCTGACTGTATGTGAAAATGTGGTCCTTGAAAAATGATGAATGTGATGTGATGGTGGCAGCTGCGGCTCAGGAGTTAAAGCCAGTTGTCCACTAATTGAGAGTCTGTGTTCGGTGAAGTGTCCTTGGGCAAAATACTGAACCCTGCTCCCAGTGGGTCTTCTTTTGAGATGTGAGCTGACAAAGGTTCTCATACATTCAATATCTACTGACATGTACTGACATTTGTACAATATTTCTACGTCCAGAGATTAAGGGAAAAAGGCTGCCAAGTGTGTAAACCACTTGATTTCTTTCTCAGGAGATCTCGAGACAGTTTCTGGTCGTGTTTGCAGCGACCAAAACAGGTATTTTAAGCCAAAACAAGATCTTACCAAGAGATGTGTGTGCCTAAACCTAACCAGGCAATAAGAACGGTGTTGTGATTGAACAAATTGAACATGGAGAATTGAAAAGTTGCAAGTTATCTGCGGTTTGCAGAAGCGTACACAGCCAACATTTAGTCTTGCGATTGGTTTGGGAAAGTATTATAAATCCCTTCAAGTTGGTGTCTATATAAATGCATGTGATACTGACATTCTTTAGTAACATACACACACATCCTTGATCTTGTGAAACACCTGAGCTATTCACAAGTAAAATACACAAACAGGCTGGATTAGTTTAAGATGTTTGTGTTGATTCTTGCATCCAACAACAGAGCAGCTGACATTATGCCAACACAAGCAGTCCGTCGTACAGTCGGTAGCTCTCGAGACAAGTACAATCGACTGTGGGCGGTATTATTCAAATGACCCTCAACCTTATGTAAGGATGGGGGTCAAAATCTGGGTGTCTCGCTAAAAATCCAGTGCTGTCGGATCTAAGCAGCCCATAAAAAAACTGACTGGGATGTCTTATTATACAAACAGTTTGTGGGCAAAGTGTGAAAAGTGAGCTTTATCATATTATGTCCCCTTTAAAACACAATCCTAAATGTAAGACATATTTTACTGAGACGCCTGAACGGTTATTGTCTTGCAAGTCAGCAAAAGCACGCTAATGAACGCAGCGTGTTTGTACGCGACCAGGAGTTGAATGACTAATTACTGGCTGTTGGTTCTGACTAACATAGCCTATAATCATAACCACATAACACAACAACGTGTGGAGGAATTGATTTGCTTTGCTCATTTCTGTTCACATTAAAAAGACATTATTTGCTTGTTGTGTTTTGTTGCAGAGGCAACAATTATTGCGTGCTGCTGTCTGCAGCGAGCACAAAGATTCAGCCGGTACCGGGTCCAGGATCTCTGACGAGGACGGCTCCGGTTTATGAAGTGGTTATTTACAGTACTTGGTACCAGCAGATATGGAATCCACATAATTAGCATGACAACGTGACAACAAAGAAGGACATTTGCATTTGTACAAAACTTGCACAGCTTGTAGCTGAAGATGGTACTTATTCTTACAAATTTCGTGGCGACGGAGAGATGTTTTTATATCCAGGATCATTTGTCCCCCAGTGAGCTGGAGTCCAAAATCAAAAAGTGCAAAAATGGAGCACAATAACTCATGAAAGGGTCAAGAACAGATCTGTGTCTCTCTCTGTAAGAAGCGCTGGATAATGACTTCACAGCCTGTTTAAACAGGACGACAACTTCTGCAGACTCACGCTGGATGAGGCGTCTCAACAAACACAACAGGAGGGAAGATGTGTGTGTGTGCGTGTGTGTGAATGTGGGCCGGAGCCTTAAGACGTGAGAGATCAAACGTATGGCAGCGCCTCTGGCTCAATATTCCCTAATGCAGAATTTTATGCATATTTCACAAAGTTGTGTTGTGTAAAGAGGCCGAAGCATTTGGAGCGGAGCCGTGCTGCAATTTAAACTGATGGTTCCTGTTTACCGACAATACAACAAACACCCACAGCTTATATAAGGTGCAGCGTGAATGTTAAAAGTTTGCAGGTAGAAGAAGGAGAAGAGACAAATATGCCTGACAAAGAAATGAGTCAGACTCCTCGGGCTGTTTCTCTACCATGTTTTAGACGTTTATCAGACCGCTGCTGCCGCCTGGTCCAGTCCGGTGTTTCATCCCTCGTGTGCCTGGTTAATTAGAACAGGCTAACCTAATTACATTGATGGCGCGTTACGTCACTTAGAGCTTTGACTGACCTCTGTCAGGAACCAGGTAATTGCTGCAACATTAACAGGTCTGTGGCACAATCTGTAGCCTCCATTAATGAGCAGCAATATCCCAGTGGCCATTAATTTGCCGATTTTGCAGGTCAAACTGTGTCCGGCTTTTTAAAACTGGCTCAAATTTGGTCCTAACTAATTAGGCTCTTGAACGCATCGGAGACGTTATCGAACCAGGTGAGAGATTACAGGCTTCGGCTGCGGGATTGTCGTGTTAGTTTTCCTCATTTCACAAGCAAAAATATCTGGTGACACTTTTTTTTCAGTTGGAGCAGGTCCAGACCATAATCTTTAGTTAATTAAATCGTGTAAAAAAAAAAAAAAAAACCTTCCAATCGAACACCACACAGGACTAAATGGAGCAATTGTCGCACCAACACAGTTTTAATTCTGAACAGCCCACATCTGGTCGAGTCGGGTCGTTATCAGACCAGGTCGTCACACAAGGTCGACTATGAAAGCAGCTTATTACGACGCATATTTAGATTTCTTGTTGGGCGGCGACCTCAGTGGCTGTAGTAGTTATTAGAGTGAAGAGTCTGTAGAGGGAGGAGGTCAGGGAGGGATGGATGTTTGGGTAAAACAAGCACAGGACTTTTCAGGATACCTGTTTGTGTGAAACCAGGAGTCGACGGTGAATTATGCACATGACGTGACGTAAGGTAGGTAGGCTTTCGGGAGCTATAGTGGTTCTAGTCGTTCTTTCCAGGAAATATCTTGAGGAATCGTCTTTAAAAAAAGTCATGGACCATTAAAAATAAATCAAAACTTGTTGTTGTTTATCTCTAAATTAAGATTACAACAAAAACAACTGGTTTATGGATCATGGTTATCGATAATCCTGCAGATCTTAATCTTCTTTTCCCGTCAGATTGTTACAACCGCTAGAAGCCATTTTTTCTGCATTTCTTCTGGCGAGTTTTCTCGGGAATCTTCTGGCTGCGATCTCCATGAAACATCCTTTCTCCTCGGCTGGTCAGCTGTGCAGCAGCCAGTGAATTCACAGTCTTTAGCGGCCAATTTGATTTTGCGCCTGCCAAATTATTTTTTGGATCTCAGAAGTCGGATCGAAAACACAGGTGGGCTACCTTCCAGAGCGGCTAGTAGACCCGACAGACTTCAAAGCCAAAGTCAAAACGAGCACACACACACACACACACACATACACGCACACGCACACATGCATGTGCACAGGCTGCCTCCCACACACATATACACACTCACAGAAAACTCTCCCTGTGTCTTGATGGCGAATATTTCATGGCTCATTTGTCTGAGTGTCTGAACAACAGAAAGCAAGAGAGATAAAACCTAATGACAGAGACGAAAAGAGAGAGGATGAATAATAGAAAGAAAAAGATGAGAGGGAGCGCGAATAATAAAAAAAAAGCGACGATGAGACTGTGGAGGGAGAATGGGTGTTGAAGTAATGATGCAGGGATAACATCCTCCTTATTGTCTCTGCTTCTCCCTCTGTGTCTCCTGTCTTTGTCTTGTTCTCCTTCTGTCTTCTTCTCTTCGCTCCTCCATATCTCTGTCTTTCTTTGTCCGGCTCTCATCTTTCAAGTCATTTCATCATCAGCCACGCAGCAGAGACAAGGCCAAGTCAAGAATCACTCCAAGACACATTTTTCTTTTTTTTTTTTTTTTTGTTCTTTCTCTTGAACCAAGACTACCAAAGGAAGTCTCTCTGGTTCACATCCTTGAATGAATTAGAGGAACCTGCCGACCAAGACGCCACTGAAAGAGCCTAAAAATCAACCTTTAAGAGATGCAAAACACCAAATCCAGATGCTAAACTACCGCAAAGAGATGCAAAAACAACAAGAGGCGTACAACAGCTGCAGAGTTATCCAAAGAGATGGAAAAGGAATCAGAGTAGATGCAAAAATGGGAGCAGAGAAATGCAAAATTGCCTCAAAGAGATGCAAAACAACTGCAAAGATATGATAAACAACCACATAGAGATGCAAACAGATGAAAAAATGGAAAAACGCGAGACAACTAGGCAGCAAAGACTTTTAAATGGCCACAGAGGCGACACATGTACACCAAAAGATGCAAAACGACCTCAGAGAGATCCTCGTGGCCACAAAGAGACGCAAAAGCACTTAGAAGAGATGGAAAACTGGAGCAAAGAAATGCCAAACAGCCACAAAGAGTTAAAAATGACCAGCAAGAGATGCAAAGCATCTCCAGAGAAACACAAATTGATTACAAAGAAACGTGAAACAGCTGCTCAGAAATGCATAATGAGTTTCAAATGGCCGTAAAAGAAAAGAAAGCATAACAACCACAAAGAGACGCAGACAAGTAAGAAGAGATGTAAAACTGGAGCAAAGAGGCGCACAATGACAACACAGAAATACAAAAAACATGGCCCCAAAAAAGGATGCAAAACAACTTCAAGAAGATGCAAAAAGGCCACTGAAATGCAAAAACAGCGACAAAGAGTTAAAAAAAAATGGCCACAAGGAAGTAAAACAATCAGAAAGGGACGTTAAAAAGGCAAAAAAAGACCTGAAAACTAAACTAAGAGATGCTGAACGACGACAAGGAGGCACAACGCGGCTTCACAGAGATGCAAAAGTGCCACGGTGAGATTCAAAACAACCACAAAGAGCGTCTCGTGTCTCCTCCAGCTCTCAGCTCTTAACGTAGGAGGGTATGAAGCCCGGTCTGAGTCCGCCGGGACGTCCACATGTTCACATGTTCACATCTCTGATTCAGACTCTCGGCTCATTCTTACACCTCGGATTAACATGCTGCTCATACGCAGGTATTATCTCCACATTTCTGTTCCAACATACCATCTAATAATGAACCTTACATAGGTGTCACCCCGCGAGGCACCTTCTCCTCACAGTTAATTTAAAACGACTGGAGTCGTGCGTTCGAGACGTCGACTGTTTCCGTCTCCGGGGAGGTCTTTAGGCCGCATGTTACATTTTTCTTTTTCTTTAACTTATTTGAAACTAGTCCCATAATTAACATCCCGCAGGCATCAGCTGCTCCTCCATATCTTATTGAAACAGAGACCAAATGTGTGCGTTTAATAATTCTGTTAGTTTGAATAATTTAACCGCAAATATCTAAACACAAACGATAATAAGAGAACCCGGCAGAAAGGGGTTTTTTTTGCGCTGGAAGAGGACTCGAGTTGAGTGTCTGAAGAATGAGTTTCCTTTGATAAGAATATGACATCCCTGAATCTTGACTCCTTTCTTCTCCCTCTGACCCTCCCCTTTCCTCCTCCTCCTCCTCCTCCTCCTCCTCCTCGTCGGCTCTACTCATTATGTGCTGCTTTAATTAGCCCGTCTGATATGGCAACCGGACTTCAGAGAGACAGCGAGAGAAGGAAGATAGAAAGATAGAGACGTGGATGGAAGGAGGGGAGAAAATAGGGAGATAAAGGAAGAAGTAAAGAGGGTTTTTTTGAAGTCGACAGTGCACTTTGTGGGTTAATTACACAGGCTTTTCCTCCCACTTCTCTTTCTTCTTCTTCTTCTTCTTTATTTTGTGACACTGTGTGTAGATGGAAGACTGCCGGAATGAAATAGTCTTGCAATAAAAAAATAACTTAAATAAAGTGGATACATTAGTAATATGACCTGACTGTTGCAATACTGAGAAACAGCCATGATCTAATTTTAATAAAGCATTTACATTTGCTCTGTTTTTTTTCTTCCTCCCCCGCTTACTTATATTAATTACATATTTCACATCATATAGATTAAAAATTTAAAACTATGCCATGTTGCTTCAGAGGTTTTCTTTTCTCTCGTAGGTCTTCAGAAGACATCAGCAAATTGTGACTCGTGTTTAAAAGTCAGACGATCAACAGAAAAATCATCATTTAAAGTCAATTTCCAATTAAAAATGACAAACATTCTCTGATTTTGTTGTTTTGTGTCTGTTTTTTGAGTTACTTCAGTGAATATCTGGGTGTTTCAGACTCTCTCAGTTGATGAAAATAATCCGGCAGCTCGTTAAAGATAGTATTTTAAAAATAGTTTGTATCTGCTGGTGACTTTGGCCCTGAAAAACGCGTATCAGCCTTCTGACACCATATGGGCTTTAACTCCATTGTGTACGTGTTGTTGTTGTGCCTCAGCCGGCTCCCACACAGGCCAGATACCGGCCAGATTGCCGAGTCGTGTTTAATGCCAACTACTTTTTAATGGTGATTTTTCGTACTCAGTGGGAGATCTTATTACATGTAAGTCGTGCTCATTCATGCGTCCAGTCAGATGAAGCACACGCAGTGAAAACAAAGGAAAAACAAACTCACTCGTGTGTTTAGACTCTTTTTCTGAACACAGTTTGTGCTTTGCTGTTTGCTTCACTCCCGCCTTTTTGCCCGCTGTACTGTGGTTGTATGACTCCACTGTACGATGATCCCTCAATGGCTTCCCACATGTTTGAACAGACTTCTTCCACATCTGTTTGACGTGCGACTCTTTAAATCGAGAGTCGCATCGGATCCTGCTTTGAGCCGACCGTGAAGCAGAGCTCAGAGGTTTCCTTTCACTGGATTTATCCTCACTCCTATTTATCGGCCGGACTGTAGCAGCGACCTGCGGTGGCTGACATTCGTTGTCGGCCGTGTTTGGGAAATTTACTTCATGAACTTAACGTTAAAAAGAGGAGAAGGTGAAAGAAGAGAGAGAACTCAAGTCTCTGCTGAGTGCTGAGTCTAGTGAGAGTCGATCTGAATATAAACACACCGCCTTGCGCCTTATTTAGTAAAGCAATCGGTGTGTTTGGGGTGAATAAACACTCCCGCAAGAAACAGAATAAACCCAAATGATCCCATGGTTCAACTGGCTTCACACACCATTAAACAACCATCACACAAACGTTCACAGATGAGGTAATGTTGTAGTTTTATTCACGTCCTTCCTCACTCTATGACTCTCTTCTGGAAGTTATAGCGACTTGTCGACCAAGCAAAACGCACAGTTTAACCTAAATCAACAACATATATAACAAAGATCTACATGTAGTTGTTTCAAGACTTGAAAATGCTGAATTCTTTCAAGCTAAACAATGGCAGCTTGCATCCCCGTGCCACAGACTGTACGCCGATGAGTTGCGAGCGCATCAACAAAAGTCTGAGGAAGTAAAAACATCCGGTTTCAGAGAGAAACACTGAGAAAAAAAAAGCATAATTTTGGGAGAGAAACTGTGTTTTCTGGTGTTATTTCCACTATAATTAGATGTCTTGCTTCATCAGTTGACCCCCTTGGAGGGTAGCAATCATAATTATGTCTGCATTTCATTGAGGTCTTCTCTCACCTGGCTGTCGTTCACGTTGCATCAAAGGGCATCTGCATGAAAAGAAGACTCGTTCTTCTTTTTAAATCTCAGGAGCTCAGCGGGCGGCAACACCAGGTCTCATTTACAATAAACAGCAGCTCATCGCTCTCCCAGCCGCTGAGTCTGAATGTGTGAACGTACACGACAACACCAACGCCGGGGTTATTCTCTCAGACTACAGCCGAAACAAAAAACAACATTACACAACAGCTTCCACAGGCTGAGTAATGTTACCTCTCTCTTGTTAAAGAATTGGCTCGCTTAAAAAATTAAAATCCAGTTGTTATCTAACAACCTCCTTACAGAGATGCATTCTCCTAAACAATTAATGTAGCTGGGTTCAAATGTTACAAAAAACAATGGATAAAAACATAAAATGCCTCCACACAGCTCGCCCTGAGCAACCCAATTTTCCAGAACCCCCGAGATCTCAAATTGATTTGAAAAGACGGTATTTAGATCCTTCTTCACTGTAGCTGCTAAGCTCAAAGCGCTGGCCTGTACCTGTCTGAGGTGCACGAGCTGGAAGGAGTTATAAAAACATGTTTTAACCACAAGGTCTTCTTTTGTCAGCCTTTTTGGGGGTCGTATGTCTTCTCATCTCTTCCTATTGGCTTTTGCTGCTGTATAGGTGAGGTCACATCATGTTGTTAGTTGTTTTTGGAGCCCTGAAGAAGACCGAGCAGTCGAAATATGTCACACCCCTCACCCAGTGGTAATTACATCTCTGGAAGCCCTGACATCCTAAACTGATTTGAAAAGACTTTATTCACATCCTTTTTAAAAGGTGAAATCTTCACTGTAGCTGCTGAGCTCGACCACGAGGGTGTAAATATTGTCTTTTCAAATCAATTTTGGATCTCAGGAGACTTGAATCACACCATCGTCTTAAAACAAGTCCACAGATACTTTAGTTGTTCGGGCGAACGCTGCAACTCAACACATCTCCAGACAATGGAGGACTGTGAAACTTCACCTCACTTCACTATTCTCCATCTGCATGGAGGTTAGCAGTGTTGTAAGAAGCACCACAAAGTTATTTTGCTAAACTATTACTTTAGTATTCGAGTAAAAGTCTTCAGCGCACTAAACTACCAAAAGTAACGTAGCACGTGAATCAGCGTTTGTCCTGTTGGACCAAATATCCAATATTGTGGCGGGGTAAAAGTACAATCTTTGCATCCAAATTTTAGAAGAGTGGAAGTATAAGTAGCAGAAAATGTGAATACTGAAGTAAAGCACAGGTCTTGAGAACAATACTTGAGTAAACGTTCAGTACTTAGTTATATCCCATCAGCCTGGGGAGTAAATAATGACTGAATCCTCATTCTTGGGTGAACTTATCCTTGAGATGGCCGTGTGTCCCCCTCTCGTCGTTGTGTTTCTGGCATTAGTCTTTTTCAGAGGACTTTGATGAAGTCCGTCTCTAACGAGTGGTAAACTTTTAATGAATCCGGCCCTTTAAGAAGTCCCATCAAATCCGCGATAATGAGATGAAAACGAGACGGGCATATTGACATTAATATTGCATCACTTTCAAGAAGTGTTTGCCATGTTGTTTCGCGAACACGACCCACATTCAAGCCAAACAGTATAATCCTATGAATAAACATTGCTCAAATTAGACACACGCGCACACACACACACACACACACACACACACACACTGAAGCCCTCATCACCATGGCTTTCTGTGCAGGACTCAGCGCTCACAAGTTATTTCATGTTAGACTGAGACTTTTATTGCTCGCGCTGGATGAAAGCAGGAGGCAGTTGTGTTTGTTTTTTAATGGAGAGAGAGCGGCTGAGCATCACCTCCATCGCCATCACCCCCTTCCGTCTCTGAATAAATGAGGGCCGAGGCTGCTCTCAAAAATGAGCCGGTGGGTCTGCCGCTCGCCCTCCGACTCCACTTTACAGTCGATATTAAAGGCTTTTATCCTGCAGACTAAAGAACCTCGAAAAAATCATAGAGAAGGACATTGATTGAAGATGAAGATTAAAATGCATTTGAGTGGCGGCTTTGATAAAAATGTTGTCTGTGTTCTCCTCTTCAAAAGATGTTTCAGGTGAGGCAGGTGAGGACCTGGGCACGCCACAGACACACTGTTCTGGTGCATGTAAGTAAACGTGCGCGTGTGTGTGTGTGCGCGTGTGTGTGTGCGTGCGTGCGCGTGTGTGTGTGTGAAGTATCCGCAGCCAGAGGGCCAGATGGAGACAAATGGATGATCTTTCAAGACAACAGCCCTCCAATTAACACACAGACACTCTCACAAATCACACTCCACACACTCATGCAAAGCAAACACACACACACACACACACACACTCACACATAAGCCATCTACACACTCACTCACACAATTACAGTACAGTGCATATATGGAGATGCATACGCACAACTGAGTGTAACGGTGCCAGATCCCGCCTCATTTTTCTAATGAAGACGGTGAAACACTCGGACGAACAGATTTGTTCTTAAGTGTCGTGTAAAAGTGATTTCAGAGAATTTGTGGCGTCCAGCATTTTGCCTCTTACTTTGATTAATCTCTTGCTAAAATTCCCCAAGACCAAAACTCACCAGACCATCTGTCTCGTCCGACTTAAAGCTTCAGGATCACATATGTTTCACTCCATATCTCACCTCTGCGCTAAAGAAGGACAAGAAAGTCGTACTAATTTTGCACCTGTCAAAATCTTTCTTAGTTGACGCAGCCATGGATGTATAAAAAGGACGTTGCCATGGAGCAAAGTTCCTCTTGGACTCCTGTTCAAAAACACAGTAACTCAACTCATGTCTGTGCAGAAAACCTGAGAAAAAGGATGTTTTTTTAAAGTGTTGTAAGTAATTTCGTAGCTCTTAACTGCATCTCCGAGGTTTGAAGTTCAGTTTTCTCTCCAGTGACCTTGTTTGTGCTCTCAGATATCTGCTGTATTTTAATCTTACATCATGTTCACTTTCCCTTACAGCCGCTTCAGAAGTCGTGTTAAGTTGCTGCTTCGTAAAAGAAACGCTTGAAGCTCGAAGATCTAAACGACGACGGGCTTTTATTGTGAAGAACTTGTGGGAAATAAACGTGTCAACTCCTAATTAGTCGAGCTGTGGTCGAGACTCTGGTCCTCCGTCCCGGTCTGAGCTCAACTCCCGTTTCATGAGAACTTAACGAATCAAAATATCTTCATCTGAGTGAATTTGGGCTCTTTAATTAAAGAGAGACATGAGAGACATTAAAATATATCAAGAAAACATTAATATTCTGTTCACTAGTTGATCTACATCAACATAATATCTTCTAGTTTTTCCACTGTTGCGACCAGCAGTGTAACATGTTCTGACCGCCTCTTGAGTGAGTCAGTTCTGGGTTCTGGGCCAGAATAAGGCCAGCTATAGTCACACAGTTGGCTGAGATGTTGTTACGTCATGGGTTGTCGTGTTCTGGCGACAGGATCTGGACCACCCGCGGAGCGCCATGCATGCTGTGTTCAGCCCGTCACTGGGCCAGACCCGTTTGGACCTCTTTGCTTTGGAAAGATGCTTTTGTGGCATCTAAACTCGCAGGTGGTTGACAGCTGTGTTTGTGTTTTCTAATTGTTTCAGGTTCCTTAAAACAGCTAATGACTCAGCTCACTTGTTGTGTTCCCGTCTGCTAATTACCGACCGCATGACTTCTTCTCTCTACTCGCAAAAGTGGGACAGACAACCTCAAAAAGGCCGTTTTGATTATGCCGATGATCAAATCTCATCATAAACGCTCACCTCCTGGTGAACAGCTGGAGTTCAAGAGGCAAAACAAGCAAAGAAATGTTTGCGAGGCTGAAGATAAAATGTGGCATAGCGGAAGGAAAATGTTGGGTTTGGGTCGGAATCAGCACATTTTCGGGGGGCTAAATGTTCCTGACATTACATTTGTCTACAGAACTGGAGCTGCGGGCTGTTTTAATACTTTTATACACAGTCTGGAAATCCATTCATCTGCAAGTACAGTAAATCACTGTGTGTGTGTGTGTGTGTGTGTGTGTGTTTGTGAGCTGTGCTGAGGCCGGCGAAGGGAGATTAAGACTGGGAGTTGAAATAATAAGGATCTCAATGTTTCTTTTGTGATTTTGGATTAAGAGGAAAATATTACTGGTAAGAAGCGTCTGGTTGTTCGGCGAGGGATCCTCACGACACAGGTCCGGTCTGGAAATCAGTTTCAGGACAGAACTGCTGCAGAACAACAAGAACTGTCCGTGGTGGTAGGTGGTCTCATGTCTGGCTGACTACAAAATGCAGTGCTGTCTGTTTTTTTGTCTTTTATTATTTCCAAGTGATTGTTCCAACCACAATATTGTTTCCTCCTCTCCCAAATTAGCTTGTTTTGTATTGTTGCATTGTTTCTTTCCCAGTAATTCCTTCCTGTAATTGGTACGAAAGTCCAAACAAACGAATCGAAACCATGGTTCAGTTTCTTCTACCTCAAACCCAAAAGCCGGTATGTCCCGACCAAATGAAGTAGAAACGAAAAGACCAGATGTCGGCCTCAGAAATCAAGTATCAGTTGGTGTATAGTTCCTATCAATGGCCAAGAAAAGCAAAGTAAAGACAACGAGCCCAGTCGCCAAGACAAAATGTTGGCAGTGCCAAACATGTATGATCGGCTACGTACATGTTTATGACCTGTCTTCCTCGTCAGGAGGTGGAGGGACGAGAAGGCTGCCAAGCGAGTGACCACAGCCTGCAACAAATCGGTGACACTTTGGAGGATTTACAGCCGTTTGTGTGGCAACAAAAAACTAATATTTTTGACTTCAGGACTCCAGCTGATAAGAGTTCACAGTGACACAGCAGAGAGAGTTCAGAGTGAGCCAGTCCTGCACACATGCACTCAGAAACACCTTCATTTACCACCATATGGCTGCCAGACATCTTCGCTGCACCATCTTATATCTCTATCTCTTCAGCTGCTCTAATGCGAGGAATGAGCTGCTGATGAGCCGGCCAACATGTCAGGATCCGGCCATCGGTCGTATGGATTTCTCGGTACCTGCAGCGTGACCAGGAATAACGATTTTGGCTCGCGGCCGCTCGCGCTGGATCTGGACAGGTTAGCGCAGCTTGTAGTTACACGGCCCTGTCTTTAACCTGGAAGCACTCCATCCCACCTCGCCCGCTGCCTCCTCTGCTCCTGTCCTCCTCCTTCTTCTTCGCGGGCTGGCGAGCAGAGCCGAACGTCTGGCTGAAAGCCGCCCGAGCGGAGATAGCGTGACCAGGAAGAGGCTTAGTTTCACTTACTACCCCTGCCCTTTCCCGGCACATTTAATAAAGTGACTTTTTATTGAACCTGAACTTTCTCTCATTGCATTCAGGGAGCTGCGTTTACCTCCAGCGCGGCCGCAACACAAATACACACTCATAGAGACGCGCACACACACACACACACACACA
>OMLP01044488.1:100760-111646 GCA_900302685.1 Spondyliosoma cantharus
GCCGCAACACAAATACACACTCATAGAGACGCGCACACACACACACACATATACAGCAGCAGTGTTTCTCATTATCATGCATAGTGGTAGTGGTTGCATTGATTTCCACTCTGTCTTAAACTTAGCCCACACAGAAGTGTGTGTGTGTGTGTGTGTGTGTGTGTGTGTGTGTGTGTGTGTGTGTGTGTGTGTGTGTGTGCGTGCGTGTGTGTGTGTGTGTGGTCAGCTTGGCAGAGCTTCTCCAGGCTGAGTGAAGATTATGGCTCAGAGATTTTTCACTTCTCCTCCTTTTTTTTTTCCTCCCTCCCTCGCTCGCTCCCTCCCCTCGCTGCTCTTTCCCTCTATTATCCTCCCTCCCTCTCACTCACTCTTACTCCCCTCTCTCCCTCTCCTCCTGTCTCTTTATTGCTGTTCACTCCATCAATCTCTGTCTTTCCTCCCCGCAAAAATAAAAAAAAAGAGAGAAAAGTGCCGTTAAGGAATTTCTAAGAGGCAACTAGAGGGATTCGGAAGGAAGAGACAGAAATAAAGAGATAGGAGGCGATCGAGATGAATCGACGGCGAGAGAGGCCGGGGAGGAGCATAAAGAGGGAAAAGAGATAGGAGGAGGGATGGAGGGAGACAAGGGGATGAAGGAGAGGAAATGCAGGTGGGTAAATAACGAACAGGCTGAAGGAGGAGTAGGAGGTTTCAGCTGAGATCAGAAATTATTTTGACAGGATCCAGAGGAAGAGGATTTAACGTCCGTCCGGCGTCACGGACGACAGGAAATGCAGCCGCTCTCCTCCAGTCGGAGAGGTTGTTCAGCCGAGGATCTCTCAGGCATTATGGCTATATTATGGGATGTCTTAACCGCTGGCATTGCTCCATTCTAATTAACTACCTCACGGCGTATATCTGGCTCCTCAGACATTTAGTTAATGGTTTGCAGCAAGGCATGAGCAATCCAATACTGCAATTAGAAAGGTTTACTAACTTCTTGCAGAAGGTACCTGCAACATAATTACTTAAAGCCTAAACCCATAATGGCAAGACGCGTTTTTTCCTTATTTTGTTTTGTTTTTCAGCACAGATTTAAGTAATGAAATTCAGAGTAGAATAAATGCAGCTAATCCACTAAATCACTGACAGCTGAGCTGAGCTGCTTCGGATTGTAAAATGAAGGGCGCATATTCAAGCATGCGATTGGTGAATAATAAATGAAATGCAGACAATATAAAGAAGTCACACATTAAAGCTGGACAGTAGATTAATACGGTTTCTTTCGACTGGATGAAGCTCAAGTTACGCACAATTCTGCTGCTCGAATCAAGGAGATATTTTTTTTAATAACGCCGCAGAACTCGTCTTTCAGCTTTCAAGCATCGCAGCGCTGTGCGCCGATCTGAGAGCGTCAGTCGACGGCTCATTTGTGTGACCTAATGTTTTGAACTTTAAAGGTGCACTATGGAGTTTTAGGGAAGAATGTGGCGGACCCTGCCACCTTTCTAGCTTCGAGCAGTGTTACGGGGATCTTATTTTCCTCTGAGAATATAAATAACATTGCAAGTTTGTATCATAACCTCATTAATGTTGTAAATATTAAAATTCTGGGTTAGAATTTTCTTCTCAAAGAACTGCAGTGCCCCTTAAACCCTCGTCGATCCAGCAGGTGATCTGATAAAACAACTGCCCAGCATCACAAGACCAACGGCCAGATATTTCTCTCAGGTGACCAAAAGCTACCAGAGCTGAAGAACAGTGAGTTTTTTGGACTTACATTAATCACATGGTGACATGAAAATGCCTCCAAGTGAACTCTAGCGTCCTGCTGGAGGTATAATTTTGCCATTACTTGAAAAACCAAAGCTTTCTTTCAATGCTTCACGAAGAAGAAATCGTGATTTGATTCATGTTTGTAGCTCAGCGTGAACTTCCTGTTCCTGCGTGGGTTTGGAAACAGAAGCAGGTGTACGTCCCCTCGGGCTCATGAAGAACTCGTGGCCTTCAATCTGAGAACAACAATGTTATTTCTTGGTTTCATATGAGGTGACATTTGGGAGGAATGTGTTGTGACAGTGCGTAGTCAGTTTTTTAGAAAGCTCCGTCGATGCAGCAGCAAAATTGATTTTATGATTAAGACCTGCAAGATATCTAATGTAAGAGCCAGACAGCTGATCACAGTTTGAGTGACTTTGCTGAAGATGTCTCGACCTCTCGTTTAAAAGCTGGACTAAATTTAACGTCACGGGAAGAAAAAGTTCCTGCAACATAACTGTGGTTTCAGCATCATATATCAGTGTGAAGCCTGTCATCGCTACATATTAAAATACAGTGATATATCACCTAGACGTCTGGAAAAACATTTCAGCAGTATTTAATGCAGTTTTAAAGGATAAAGTTGCTGATCTGAAGTTTTCTTATTGGCAACAAATCCTATTAAACAGACAAGCCTTATGTAGTTGATCCCTCTGTGCCTCCAGCACCAGATGTGTATTAATCCACAGCTGAAGTTAGTCCTCATCAAACACTCAGTTTCCTTCTGGTTCGGTAACATTTGCCAAAAAAAAACTATTTGAATTTACTGATTTTAAAGGAATGCTGATACGTCCGCTTCGATTTGCCTCCACATCCAAGATCCAGCAGAGGTCTGCGCTGCTTTTTGACCTTTTATAAAATCTCAAAAATGCACCTCACACAAACAATGCAAGCTTCTTTCTTCCTTCTAACGTCTCTTTTGGCGCAGGAACACACGACAAATTGGCGTTCCTGCAGGATTTGTGGCTTCGTCTGCTGCCAGAAGGGCGTTTTTTTTTCCGACTGGTCATTCAGTGTTGTCGGGCGTATTTACTCAGTTGTAAAGTTTGTGCTCCTTCCAGACTATTAAAGACAACAAAATCTGTGCAATTTGATGGAAATAATCTTTATGTGTGGTTTGCCTCGAGCTTAAATTGCATATTGAAGCGTGACTGGCTTCCAAGTGCACTACAGCCCGTCTCGAGCTCAGATTGAAGACCCTTCAGCCTTCTTTTGTCAAAATCCGCACACACATCGCTCCAAACAGTGAAGGTCAAACATTCAAGTGAGGTTACAATGAGCAAAACACATTTTCAGGGTGGAGGAGGACTTTAAAGATTTTCTCTTTTGCCTCTTTGGTACAAACCGCTAGACATCGAGCTGAGCAGTTAATGTAGCAGTTAATGTTTCTGCAAACCACAGATACGTCCAGGTTTGATGTGGCTACGTACCGACAAAACGTGCCACATCAGACTCCCGGTGCACGTTTATTAACTGACTTTCACATCGAGGGATGAAGAAGAGGCTGCCAAAGGGCAAACATAATTCGAGTCTGCATTGTGGCATTTATAAGTGTGAAACTACCAGATAGTTTTAAGGAAAACCAGATATTTTTCACGAGAAGTTGGACAATCTACAGCCGTGTTTATGCCGTCAGAATCAGGTGTTTTTGACGGAAGGTAGGACCATCTCCAGCTGTGTTTGCGGAGACAGAAGCGGACGTTTTGAAGGAGACTTTGTCGGCGACCAAAAGCAGGTATTTTAGGTCAAACCACAATGCTTTCCTAAACCTGTCCAGGTGGTTTTTGTGCCTAAACCTAACCAGAGCATAAGCACAGCATTGTGACAAGAAAGAAAACATGACGTTCAGTTTGAACTCATCTGCAGAATCGCACTTATCCCGATTGTGTCGGGTTGAGAGCGAGCTGCAGTCAGGGCAGAACACCAGACTGTATTTCTGTCTTCTCATTAGATCTGACATTCAGAGTATAACATCCGTTTGGGTTGATTTATTTATAAAATCAGCTTATTCTTATACATCGAATCTCCCACGCTGCTTACTCTTCTTTTCATATGCTGCACTCTGTATAATAATTGCCCCCAGCCAGAGGAAATAATACATTACACAGTATAACAGCTGAACTGACAAATGCAGAGTACAACCTTGCTGCGCCCTCCCGAACCCTCTTGTCTCCCGTCTGCACCAGCCATAACTAATTTTTTTTCCCCCTCGCTTAATCCCTATACATCTCTTTTTATTCCCTCGCCCTCCATCACTCATTTCCACTCCTCTACGTCTCCCCTCCGTCGTCTCTCTTTCCCCTTCCTCTCGCCGTTTCGTCTCATCCGTCTCCCGCCTCTCCACCTCCCTCTCTACTCCCATTTCTCTGGCATCTTCATATCTATCTCTCTCTCTGTCAGGGGTAGAGGAGGAGGCAGAGTATCATTTAGGGAAGATGGCTTTTTTTGCAGACATGCCGATGCGCACACACACACTCGAAAACACACACTAAGTTAGCCCGGCTATCCGTTGTCTCCCAGTGCGTCGCCGTTGCTTGGTGGGCAGCTGCTAAACTAGATGTTATAAAGTGCAACTGGTGCTCCGTTTGGGGAGAGCTTGAGAAGAGAGAGTGATGGAAGGGGAAAGATGGGAGTAGGAGGTGGAGTAGCAGGGGGTTAGGAAGGTGGAGGGGGGGGAGGAAGGAAGGAAGGAAGGAGGGGGGAGAAACAGTGGATAGAAAGAGACGAGGCGGGGGATGGAAACAGGAATGAAACACAGGAAAAAAGCGAGGCGGGGGGAAAAGCAATCCTGTTGGCGCTGATAGATTTCTGGGAGAACAATGTTATCTCTGTCTCCCTTTCCACACACACACACACACACACACACACACACACACACACACACTTACACTGAGACGCACACCTTGTAATAGAGAGAGCTAACAAATCTTTGTGGAGAAGTACATGTATCCAAAGCCTTTATTTTACAACCAAGAAACGGCTCCAAAGGCGGCGCAGTCGACTTACAAAGAAGCTGAACCCGGACAGAAATAGAAACACGGTCAAACTCTGCATACAAATCTGTGTGTGTGTGTGTGTTTGTGTGTGTGTAGCTGTGTGTAGCATCTCGGAGTCGGTTTATTTACATTCCACGCTGCATGGGGGCGTGTGGTGGGGAATAAGGTAAACCGAGGGAAGCCGTAAATAGCGGTGACAGAAAATCTGAGCCAGGTGATGCTCGCGCTGCGTCGACAGAGCGACAGCGAGACGTTTTCAAGAGCAGGTGATCTGACAGAGTTCGACCACCGGATGCTTTTAAAAGTAAAGTCGGCACAGTGGCTCCGGCTGTAAACCGTCTGAATGTCAAACACTCGGCACCTCCCCCTGTAGGACTGAAATCTGTCTCCGAAATGTTTTGCAGCTTGCTCCGTCATGGAGAACGGCAGCCGCATTCAGCTTCATTAAAACTGTTTACAATGGATGAATAGTTACAATGGATGAATAAAGGCAAACCAGGAGTCAGAGCAGAAAAAAAAAAACAGCAACAAAACACGCACAGGGACGTCTCGAACGACTCATGCAGCATAATCAACTTCTCCACGGTTCATTTGTAAATCAAGTATTCTTCAAACTGTTGCTGCTACTTGTGGAAACAAAGACATTGAGCAAACAGTCTTTGACTGTTTATTGGCAGATCCAAACTGTATCCAGGTAGATTTAGGAAGCCTGGACTGCAACTCGAATCCGGGTTTTTCTACTCGCCGCTCAAATCAGATTTTAAAGCGTCTTTTCTGTCACTGGAATAAATCATCAGCTCCTCGACTTTAACGGTGTGACTCTTCTGGGAATCAGATGATTGATAATTCTTCCGTGTTGGAAGGCTGCGTCACCACCGTGCATACTGACTGACGCCTACCTCGTTACCACAGCAACCCATTCAGTCGCTGGTGTCTGGACACATAAAAAAAAACAAACAACTGATCTGATCTATTACAAACAACAGAACGGCCACTCTGCCTTTAACGCTGCCAGGTGTACGATCACCGGCTCATCCTTAATCCCACATTAACTAACTTTAGATGTGACTATACACGATGTGAAGTGTCCAAGAAGATTAAATTATTAGATTAATGACCAATTGAAAATGGAATAAACACAATGCCTCCCACATGGTCATCTTTTATCCTCTTGCCTCGAGACAAAACCAAGTACTTTTAGCCAAAACATGATTTTCCTTTGAGCCTAAACCATAAAACCATAAGCACAAACATTGCCACAACATAAAAATGCAACTTAAACCTAAAGACACGTGATGTTTTAACATATCTGTGGTTTGCAGAAACACACTTTACCAATGTTTATCCAGGCTATTGTGTTGATTTTTGATTGTAAGCTGCATCTGTGTGAGTATTTATTGTTCTGTAGCTACAGTATGTCGATGTTGTATTATAGGAAAACTTACTCGGGATTTTCTATGAATGAATTCCTCTGCTTACATGCTGTGATGTGCAGCGTGTGCTACAGGAAGTCTTAATAGATTTCAGCCTTTTCCTGTCAACTAGGTGAACCCATGAATGTATTATCATCTGTTCAGCGCAGAATAGCAAACTCACCTCTGGGTGTTTGCAGCAGTCTGGATTTGTATGTATAACGATTTACCCTGAAATGCAATAATCCTGGGCAGATAAAAGAAGGAGGTGGAGAAGTGGGCTTTGTCGATGGAGCAGTTTGAGACGTTTTCTCTGGACATATTGAAGCCAAACTGCTGTGAATCTACAGCTGCTGGTCCGTCGCGAAGAAGCACGCTGCAACTTTTTTCCCCGAGCCCACATGTGGCGAGTATTTCACACTCGGAAGAAAAGAAGGTCACCTTCTTTTGTCACCTCGCGACAAGGAGGTCTCGGCCTTTACCGAGTGCAGTTACAGCTCCTGGAGACTGTTCTGGTGAAACGTGTTTGTTCCTGCGCTCTGACAGAACCGAGAAGTCAAACTGACCCCTCCGACTCCTCGTTGCATACAAATGTGTGTATGCTCGCATTTCTTATTAGTCGCTTATTTGCACTCCTCACTGCAGCGAAGGCAGCTGGTGATTGGGGAGGTAAACTGCTCTCACTGAGGTTTGAAGGTCAGCAGAAAACAGAGACATCTGGGTGACATATTGTTCTATATATATATGCTTAGGTTACTTAACCATCCGGTCGGGGCAGATGGTCGCCCACCTAGAGTCCAAGTCGTGTCCCAGTCGCCAAGTGCTTGCTCATGAGGAAATATCGGGTAAATAACAGGCTCGACCTGATCCATATAACGGGTTAGAGGCACTATATAAATCAAACTGGCTCGACTAGAATAAAAACTGTTTCCCTAAGATGCTAATTAAATTATAGTCATCTAAAGAAGTGGCAATATGGCCCTCGGTCCGTTTCAACAATATAACCGTCACATGCTTTCACACGTCCTTCGCTTTGGCATGCATGTTAAGGAATACAACCCCTGGAGTCAGAGTCAAATCCGTCTTGCACGAACCTCCGCTTGTCCTTTGCCACCTTCTTAATCACATTTAATTCTCACCCAGCTTATAACTACCTAACTTAGACCACTGCTTCTTTAAAGATTTCATGACTGGGTCCTCCATCTGTGGAGAGTTTTGCTTTCAGACGTTTTATTATAGCAAGCGCATGAATCCAATGACCGAAATAGTCAAACACTCTGTCATTGTGCTCCTCGTGGACGGTTTAAGGGGAGATAAATGATTCCCTTTTTTTTCGCCGGAGACACCCTGGAACATCCTCAAGCACCCGTGGGTCCTTGAAGTCGGCGTTAGCGGTCTCTTGGGAGAACATAAACACAACTCCTCTCACCTTTCAACCAAAATGCAGCTCAGCTCTAACCTTGATGTCTAGACGTATGTGTATTGGGGGAACCTGGGAATATCAGTGACAAAACGGCCAACAGACTGCGGTGAAGGAGCAACAGAGGCCGCGGAAAGAATCCGAGGATTTAAGACGGCATCTGATCTGCAGAGTCGACCACAAGGCGACGGACCAGACGGCAGGAAATGGAGATGGGTTTTTTTTTTTTCTTCCATGATGCAACACAACCAATCATGTGGCATTTTACACTTATCACAGACGGTCACAAAGTGGCGGCTGGTGTGCGAAACACTCGACCGGTTCGGCCGGCGAGCCTGCAAGCACGAAGCCCAATGTGGCGCTTCGCGATTTTGTTATTTTTTTAATAAATGTGGCCTTTTGTCTGCGCGAAACCTGTCAAAATTAGATTAGTTTTCCACAGCAAGCATGGCCTTTACACATACACAGACACACTCGGAGACACACACAGACAGCTGGGCTCACACACACACACACACACACACACACACACACTCAGGGATAGACTCAGCTTCCTATGTGTGAGGCCAATTCATTTTGCCACAAGTGGTCCCAGATTGGATCTGGTCAGAGTCCCATTACGTCTCACCTTGGCTGACCTTAAGCTGCCCCACCCCCGACACACACACGAAGACACACACTTACACATACGCATATACACACACGCACAAATGTGCTCTCTAAACCATTTCAAGACACACACACACACACACACACACACACACAGGTAGCCTCATCAAGACACGGGTCAGGTCATGAGGATCTGGTGCAGACACACACACACACACGCACACACGCAGACAGACACACACCAGGCGGTATTGATTGTGTGTAACGTTATCTAGATGGGATCATTTCTATTGATTTAGAAAGAGGGGTCACTCTGATCAATGCTATCTGCTCGTCTGCTGTGTCATTAGAGCGGAGCCTGAGTGCCAAAATATCTGACTGATCTCGTCTATCCTCTTAGAGAGCCCACCGAGCGCGGGGAGGAATTACCGGTTTGATCTCAGGTATCAACAGCGCCCCGACACTGCCGACGTGCCCCGGAGCAAGGGCATCTATATGTCATCTGTGTTTACCACTTGTACAGGACGTTAGCTAGCAACCGCCGGACAGAGATTACACAGGTAGTGGATCACGAGGTAAACGGCTTGTTGAGTCGCTGAGGAAGGCTTCAGTCTGCAGCGTTGTGTTTGAAGAGAGAAATAATTATTGATTAAAGCATCAGCGTACTGAAAATAAGCTAGCAGCCTGATCTGGTGCAATACATCTCCTCCCAGTATTGATTCAAGACAATTGTTTTCTTTTATTAAATACTAAATACAAAACCTGGAAGCTGGAATCAAATCCTGGTCGCTGCTGAAGACTCAGCCTCCGCTCACGGAGCGACAAAAATAAAACTAAACTACTCTGAACTTTTCCCGACGCTACACGGAAAAGTGAATTTTAAATGTATGTTTTTATATGTGAAAATGCCATTTATGTAAATCTTATCAAGCGAAACGCCTGGAGAGACAAAATATCTATTATTTAAGACTTTTATATCAAGCCGAGAAAAAACTCTCACTGCGACCTCAAACTTAAAGCTGTAAATGTGAAACTTTGGTATAATCACACATCATGTTTGCTGCAATAAATATGATCAGTGTGCTGCTATTCAGCCGAAAGATCCTCGATTTGGGTAAAGAAAATCTCCCTTTTAATGTTGGTACTCAACGTTTGCATGCTATGTCTTCGATTTAGCGAACAAAAAACATTAAACGCGCCTTGATGTTACACAAAAAAAGCTAATTTTGAAATATGTTTTCAATATATGCTGAGAAGTCTCCTGTTTTATGTGAATTTGAAACAAAATATCTAATATTTACATGTAAACGAGTGCGATTTTACATCAAAAAACAAGCAATCCACTCAATTTGGCCAATAAATTCTGATCTCCTACTGATCAGTTTAACAATCCACTACATAAAAAAGCAAATGTTAAGGTTATGTCTTCACATGTTAAAGCCCTATGAGAGTAAAAACATTAATTCCTAATGATTTGTGTAAATGTTATCGAGGGAAATGACACGAAAAAACACACAAAGTATAAATGATTTAAGCGTAAACCGGAAACAAAAAGTCTGGTACAATAACTGTGATCAGACTTGTTGTCCATGTGTTGATTACTCAGTACACTTTTCTATAATTCAGCTTAAAAACGAAGGAACACAATCAACAGGAATTGACGTAAATGTGCCGCAGAACCACAGAACCGGACCTCATCTCTCCGGACGAACAGACACGACGACACATTTACAGAACAGACCGACAAAATCTCAGCGTGCAGATTACGATGACGTTCTTGATTCATGTAGGATCATCGTTTTATAATCAAAATAAGTCCTGTGATTCTTAACTTTGGTGTGAAATCTCTTTAATTTAGCAGATAAATTATCATATAGCAAAGAAATTATGGAAACGATGGTGAGAGGTGAACGAAACTCTTCATGAGGTATTAAAGCTGTTTTTTATAGCCACTAAAATAACAGTTATTAAAAGTAAACTCGATGCGAACACATCTGTATTTATTCTGCTGAGAGGAGTTAACATCATTATCATTAACCAGAGACTTAAAAACACACTTGAGCTGCAGTGTTGTCGTTATTATTTGTTTGGTGGAATTGGACTGTGTGCGTCTCCTCCCTCTTTATTTCTTTCTTCCTCCCTCTTGCTCTCTTATTTCCTCATTCTACTGTGTTTGGACTTTAGGCTACTGCCACTGCAGTTTTACCAATTCAGATAAAAACATATGTTGTTTGTTTGTCTTTATTTTCCAGGCAGTAAAACAGTAAAGTAGTTTCATAGTTGCAGCCTGACATAGAGCGCATTGAAGATAATATGTGGGTGGTTTTCTAATCATCTTGAGCAGATTTTTGGGGCGATCTCTGGGCTGGAAAACCATCTAACCAGTCCTGCGAGGAGTTTTTCCTGCAGCTCCGCGTACCTGAGTCACGATAACAAGAAAGAAATGGTAATGCCAGGTGTAAAAAAAGGTTTCCTGATACACATCTAGAGATCTGCAGACACATAATCCTGGTTTGAATTCTCGGAGGGGAGGGTGAGCGTAAACACTTGGGTTTACCATTTCAGTGTGTCAGTTGGACTCCCAGATGTGTACACGTGTGTGTGTGTGTGTGTGTGTGTGTGTGTGTGTGTGTGTGTGTGTGCGTGTGTGTG
>OMLP01044489.1:0-11515 GCA_900302685.1 Spondyliosoma cantharus
CACTGGAGAATGTTGATATTTTTAAAAGCAACCTTAAGACCTTCCTTTTTAGGCTGGCTTTTGGCTGAATTTTATTTATTTATTATTTTATTTTATTTTACTGCCTCTAGTGTCTCCTCAGTGAAATGCATCAATGATAGCGTTTACTCAGTTCCGCAATACCTGTTGTTAGTGCCCTGTTTTATGTATTACCATTTATTTATTTATTATTACTCACTCTTTCATTTCACTTACTGTGTTTAAGTAGCTGGATACGTGTGTGTGTGTGTGTGTGTGTGTGTGTGTGTGTGTGTGTGTGTGTGTGTGTGTGTGCGTGTGGGGGGTTGTTTTTAATTATTGCTGTTTTAAAATCTGTAAAGCACTTTGTGCTACATTTCGATGTATGAAAGGTGCTCTATAAATAAAGTCTGATTGATTGATTGATTGATATATAATATATACTATAGTCAATCATTTCAAAGTTTCTATGTAAACAATTGAGACATGTCAGTATTTGAGTCACTAAACGTGTAGTGTTCATATGTAAGTTTACCTGTAGGTGTTTCCGGTGTATCCAGTGCATGCCAGTACACCATGATGGAGCCATCAGACTCATACATCTAAAAACAATGGATGTAAGTGGAAAAAAAAAACACGTATATAAATGCTTTTGTCAAGGTTCATATCTAAAAAAAAACATTAAGTGACACGCTTCAGGTTGGACTCCTGCACTGTCTTAATAAACAACGTTAGCCACCAGACCAGAAGCAGAGGTAGCAGTACCTCCTCTGACTGTGGCAACTGCAAATGACTGAAGGCAGACACTGACACACTCAAAAACTCACCTGGATGCCTTTCTGAGAGGTCACCACCAGCAGGTCCCGAGAGGGCAGAGCACAAAACGCAGCCTGTTATAAGAAACACAGGATTTCTTTTATGATAGCAGAAGATGCATATATGCATGCCAGAACATAACACAATTAAGACAATATTAAACATCACAATTTTATATTTGTTGGCACCCTTTCACAGATCAAGTTCACATTTTTTTCACCCAATTTTAGGACATTGCATCAGGACAGAGTTTACAGTCAAGGCCACCAGTGTGTTTTATGGTCTTCCCATTGCAGAGCATCACCTAGATAATTGTCAGTGGATGTACAGTATATTGACCCAGACCTTATCCTGAGGAATTGTGCGCTGCTTGTCGGTCCCAGTCTAAACAGTATTAAATCCCTGAGTTCTCATCTTTTCTGGTTTGCAGTCAACACTGATCATATAACATCAACTGACAAGACTGTTTTGAATGAAATGAATTACTTATACTGCAGGGCAAGCTTATCTAAATCAACATTGTCCCCTGAAAATGAGGAACAGTAAAAAAAAAAAAATGAATAAAAAAAAGGCAACAATTCCTATATCCCCCTATTAATCTGATTAGATTACATAATTCCTCAAAGACAAATGAGCCGACTCTTTTCTTCATTGTTTCATTTCATGTAAATAATAATACCTATAGCTAGCGGGAGATGGCGGACACACAGCAAAAGTTGTGGCCTGACCTGCATGATGAGCGATGTGCTTGTGGCGACATTGGGCTCTTTGGACTGCAGCTGACGGTGGGAGTAGTTGAGGCCGTCCCAGGACGCGGTGATCATGTTGACCACGTTAGCATGGACCACCGTGAAGTAGGTGAGGCGCCGCGGGGCGATGCGCAGCACGCTGAGGTTGTTGTACAGCGCCGAAGCGCTGTTTTTGATCTGGATGCTCTTTTCTTTGTGATACATCGAGAAGTCTTCTCCGAACAACAGTTTGCTGAAAAGGTAGCGGGTGGGTTCTGGTGTTTGTCCGAGAGAGGAGAATAAAGGTCACCGCAAATACAGTGGCGTTGAGTTTAATTGGCAATATCACAAAAAAACGAACTCCATTACTTTGCAGCAAATGGCAAAGCTAAACACTCAACATTAGCAGCAAGCTAGGAATGTTAGCGAGATACCAAGTGCCACAGCGCAGTGTAAAATAAAAGAAGACGATGTTGCGTTGCGTGGCAATGCACTCACTCTTGTTTTATATATAACAAATGACTAACTCTCAGTCGTAATCGTGAATTAAATGTAAAGTTAACGACAACGAAGCACTCTTCTAGCTCTTGTTAGCAACAGGATTACATCCGCGTCCTCCGCAGCCATAGAGACAACGGCCTCTACGTGCTACGTCACGATTGCGTGCCTGGTTGCTAAGCAACCATAGACTATATAGAGAAAATTGTGAAAGCCAACTGTATAAGGTAAGGTTTTACAATAATAACTTGAGATGCTAACGGTATGACAGTTATTATTCATAAAAATCTTTAAAAACACAGCGGCTTTGCGGTCGAATGGTGATTTATGACATGTAATCGTGTACTTACCTGGAATTAAGTGACACACATATGACTGTCCTATGGTCTCAAAACACCGCGGCGAAGTTAGCGTTAGCTTACGCCTGTTGTAAAGAAAACAACTCCACACTAAATTAGGTTCTTTTCTTACAAATAATCTGATAAATACTTGTTTTATGGTGTTAATACAGCTGATTTTCCCACAAAACATGTTTTGGGTTTTTGTGTGGTCTGCTCAAAATGTGCTTGTAAATGACACTGGCTGAAGTTAGCCCCAGTTTGTTGCATCCTACCCAGTGAGCCTTTTTCTGCTGAAAAGACTGTCATCTACAAGAAGACGTTCAAAACTGGTTCAAGTTTGGTTTCTTTAGGTTTCTCAGAAAACCAAAAAAGGTAAGAAAATAAACAAAACAAATATAAATAAATAAATAAATAATAGTTTAAACCAAAAAACAATAATAGTTACTTTTCTCATTTCTCTGTGTGAACATACAGCTGTCCACCCCAGTAAACCTTATGCACCAAAGGGTATATTGTGCCTGTCTGTAGATTAAATGGGAAGACTATTTAATATTGCCGTTTGTACTTGAGCATGCACTTCACAGCAGTAGCGCAATGTTTTATGTCACATTTATGTGTAAAACTGCTCCCATTACAATGTACTGGAGGCTTCTGGTTGGCAGCTCAAGTGTCATGTTTGATCACCTCCACCAGAGTGCGCACATGTTTATCTATGACACCTCAACTTGCCAGCAGAAAAGGAATGGTGTTGTTCCCTGTTGAATTGTTCATTTTATTTATGTGTTTCATGTGTTGCAAGATGTTACGTTCTGCAACCAAGTCCCAAGCTGACAAGCGTAAAGCTAAAACATCTATCCATGAGACCACACCTCCAACACAGGACCTGAAAGAGGAAGGTGTCATCCACGGTCACTTAACTCGTGCCAAGTGGATAGACATGTTGAAACAGGAGGATGCAGATGAGACAGTGGGAGAGATTATGGAGGAACTCATGAGCAAGGTCATGGAAGGCTGTTTAAAGGTGGACATTAAAAGACAGGTACAACCGAAAGGTCATATACACTTTAGAATTCCATTTGTGGAGAGATCAAATATAATACCATCAAACTTATCCCTCCATTTCAGCAACTCATGATATTTATAAAATGAATCATGTCATCTGTCTTTTTCCTCAAGCTAGCACATTACTCTGCATCCTGGGTCTTGAGCAGCCTCACACAGACTCTCGAGCGGCAATTTCTGTTCCTCGCCGAAGGGGAAGGAGCAGAGGAATTAAATAAAACAGAAGACTCAGAGCCGATGCCAGCAACTCCAGATCCCTGGGCTCGAGGATCTGTGCACGTTGTCGAAGCTCCCCCTTCACTTGAACCTGCCATGCAACAGGTGCTCTTGATTGGTAATCTTCTGTTCATATTCCAACTGAAAGGTTCTGTGCATCAATGTCCACAGTATATCTATGTCTCTATAATTGTTTCTAACAGGAGGTTGACATTGGCCAGATCCCTGTACAAACAGAGCCAACAGTAAACCAGCAGTGTAATGTTGTGGCCCAAACAAACAGCTCTCCAAAGCAACCTGAAAAGGAAACAAGTCCAAGCTCTCCAACACAATCAGGAAAGGAAACAATTCCCAGGAGGCCTGTCAGGGACAAGCACTATAAAGTACTTAGTACTCGCCCCTCACCACAAGTTGATCCAAAGAAAAATCAGCAGATTAATTTACCTCCCAAACCTATTCGAAACAAATCCCTGCCAACTCTGTCCTGTTCAGCAGAAAGAAAGGAAGCGGAGGAAGAGGGTAAAAATAGGAGACATTCTGTTTTGAGTGGATCATCATATCAGCATAAGGACTCCAAAGTCATGCCAAAGCTTGATCCTTCCTGCCTGCCTAGACATCACATCATACCCTCATATGAGATTTTGGAAATCAGCTATACAAAGCC
Source organism: Spondyliosoma cantharus (assembly GCA_900302685.1). Classification (NCBI taxonomy): domain Eukaryota; kingdom Metazoa; phylum Chordata; class Actinopteri; order Spariformes; family Sparidae; genus Spondyliosoma; species Spondyliosoma cantharus. Next base: position 4,323 of record OMLP01044489.1, read on the forward strand.
CAACTCCAAGAAACCAGTCAGACTGCCCAAACTAGAGCAAAGATCTAACAGCCAGCAAATTGAGTTGGCAGTAACCTCACAGAAGCCACTAACCACCCTCAAGGATCAGCCACGGAAGGTTCAACGGAAAACTGAGGAAGCTGTCTGGTTGAAGAAGCCATCTCCTAGAAAAGAAGGAATGGTGTCCTCTGGGCCTCTGAGGCTTGACACAATGCAGTTGGCCAAAGGTGTTTCTCTCGTGGATCCCCAGGCAGTTGACATGAACTCTTTCAGATTTAACCCTCCTGCTCTGACTACCAAGCTAAAGCCAATACGGAGTGATGCAGCTGTGCCACTGTTATCATTTGAACAGGTTACTGCAGGTCCACCACCTCAGGTCACCCCATTGGGTCAGACCAAGAACTGAGACAACCGATTGTAAACTTTTCTGATAATAAATGTCTGGAGCTGTACTTTGAGGAGAATGAGCCACTCCACATGTTAATGAAATGAATCTCAATGTATTTTAAGCTTCTCTATATTTGCAGTACAGTAGTGAAACCCACTGTACATGTATAAAGAATAATACCAAATAAACTGAATACAATATGTGCATGTTTTATCAATACCTCCCGCATAATATAGCAAAGATAGGGGTAAATGCATACCTCATGAAAAGTAAAACACTGAAGCAGGGATATTGGATTACAGCAACACTAGGAGATCTATTAAGGATCTATTTACATTTTCATGTCCATCCTATAGTTAAGCACTTAGTGAGAGACTGGTTTACTGTTATCATTATTCTTGTTACCTGAAACAACCAATTAATTAATCAGGTCATACAAAATGTCTGTGCCCACATAAGTATGTGTATGTGTTTGTGTACTATTAGTCTTCATCATTGAGATTAATATGTCTGTGTAGTTGAGGGAGTTTCATTATCCAATCTTGTGTTGTATGACAATTAAATTAATCTTAAATCTTACATTTGTTTAATAAATAGCTTTACTTGACTTTTACCAGTATGTTTACTGCATGGCCTTTTTTACTATGCTGCCCAAAAGTACCACTTGATTAAATGTAAAGATATTGTGTGAAAGTAAGTGAAAGTCACCCATAAAAAAAAACAATTAAGTAAAATCCTTAAAATATCTCATATTAAATCGTCAATAGTCAATTTCTAGCAAGTAAAAGTATTTCATGCATCTATTCATTTATCTAGCTTTATACTATGTATTTATGGGGCGATCTGATATTAAGCATTTTTTCTGATTAGTGTTTTTTCTAATCCAATTACCAATAATATAAGGCACAAATACACGTAGAGGACTGAAAACTACACATATTATCCTCTAAAATGTAATGGAGTGGAGCTATACGTAGTATAAAATGTAAATACTCACGTCAGGTATAAGTACCTTAAAACTATACCTTAGTAAATATAATTAATTCACATTCACATTCCAGCCATTATTTTATTTATTTATTTACAGTTGAATGCATGAAAGTGTCCTGAGGACCTGAACACATCACACGCACCATACGAGAGTCTGCTCGTGCAACCTATCTTGCTGAAGCCGACGTGACGTTCGACGAGCGGCGAGCCAATCACCGTTCAGCATCGCTGCCTCGACACCAATCGGGGCAATATTTTGCTCATAGCACGTTTGGCTAACCCGTTGCACATGTGAGAGCGCAATGAAGGGAAAGCGGTGTTGATCAAAACTTTGGAACTATCTGAACTAAAATCCCCTTGGAAGAAGAGCGAAGACATGAAGAAGAAGCAGACAGTCACGGAGGAGCCAGGAGAGGTAAGAATGGCGACATTTATCACAACTGTAGCTGACAAATTGGACAGTTTTCCTCTCTGGTACACCGGTTGTCCTTGCATGCTTCTACTACGATTTTGCAACTAGGTTACATCTACAAAATCTGATGATAGAAAGTGAATTTTAACAGGTCAGTTTAAATAACATATCAGTTTCTGGTTTGCCTAGTGTCTATTCCACATCCTGATTATCCTGGTTCTTGCTAGTAATATTGCAGATTAAACGTTTCGATCGAACTGGGCTGCTCTTGCTGCTACTACTAAATATACTGTTGTTACTGCACAGATGATTCCCTCAGGCTCCTCTCACGAGAAAGAGGAAGATGAGGCTCCTATTAAAGCCAAAAGGAGCAAACCTGAGGAAGCAGAAGGGGAGGAGGTGGTCTATCACCCGGTGAAGCTGTCCCGAAGTGATCTGTACAGACCTCCATCAGCCGAGGAGCTGAACCAGCTGAAGGAGGCTGAGAGCCTGTTCCACTGCAGCCTGCTCAAAATGCAGGTGAGACCTCTGACTTTTCGAACACCAGCCCATGTCAACAACAACAACAAGCTTTCACACACTCCTTGCAAATGTTGGTAATGTGTCCTCACCGACAGATGGAAGAGCTGCTGAAAGAGGTGGCCCTGAGTGAGCGAAGGAAAGAGCAAGTAGATTCCTTCATTCAGACAGTCACCAAGCTGCTGCAGACTGTGCCAGATTCACCAGAGGTTGAGGTGCGTAGTACTTTCATTTCAGGATCATGTTCATGGTCAGAAGATCTGCGAGCACATCTTTTACTCATTCCCTCTACGCGTTCAGGTAAGTGACCCCTCATGGCTGTCCAGTGGAGTTAAAGTCCCCTTCCTGTTGGTGCCCAAAATGACTAAGGGAAAGTTCCACATGGCACCTCCTGCTTCCATCGATCTGATCGGCAGCTACCCCCTGGGCACCTGCATTAAACCACGCATCACGGTGGACCTGGCTGTCACAATCCCAGCTGTGAGTCACCCTTAGAGCAAGATGTTGTTGTCAAGTATTAATTGCAAAATAGCAATACAGATGTTAGGTTGCAAGTGACACTGGTGTCTCGTCTGTTATTAGGATGTACTCCACCCAAAGGACGTCTTGAACCAGAGGTATCCGAGGAAAAGGGCTCTCTACCTGGCAGGCCTGGCCCAGCATTTCGCGTCCTCCTCTGACATTGGGACCATGCGTTATTCCTGTCTCCATGGGAATCGACTCCGACCTGTTCTGCTGCTGACCCCTTCATGTACTTAACTTCTTAAGAGAATATTAATAACCTTAAAGAGCACTGGATTCGGATACAAGTATTATCTATTGTTGACAGGATTTTTTTAATTGTTTGGAGATGTGTTATGGTTTCTTGTCTTCCAGGTAAAGACTCTTCTAGTTTCACATTACGTGTTCATGCCTGTCCGCCTCCTGGATTCTTCAAGCCCAGTCGATTCCACCCTCAGAGGAATAACATCAGGACGGACTGGTACACCGGATCGCAGACTTCCCTGTCTGGTAAGATTGTTAATTCATACAATCGGTTTGTTGAAAATGATCTTACAGAATTATCTTATTTCCTTCAGTCACTATTTCTCAACGATTATATCTAAATTCCAGACCACAGAAACAGTTCAATTGAAAGTCCTGTTTTTTTTCTTGTTTGTTACAGAGTGGAGCGAACCTCCCACTCCACATTACAACAGCTCTGTCCTGGGGGATTTACTGCCCAGGGCTCACCTCCAGTTTCTTTCTGCTGTCAGCTCCCAGTGCTCAGCGTTTGCTGATGGGGTGGCCTTGCTCAAAGTCTGGCTTCGCCAAAGAGAGCTCGACCAGGTTTGAGGCTTGCAAACGGCTCTTCCTTTACTCCCTTCTTTTTACGTAGTATTTATTTATCAGTATTTGGACATAGCTTGTCTCACCTTACCTCTGTGTTGCTCTCTCAATGTCTTATAGGGCACTGGTGGTTTTAATGGTTTCCTGGCTTCAATGCTGTTGACTTATCTGCTGAACACTCACAGAATAAGTAACACCATGACGGCGTATCAGCTGCTTCGAAACAGCTTGAACTTCCTGGGTAAGAAAATGTCAAATCTATTTCCCCAGACTTTAGTGGATTATATGGGAAACTGTACGTGATATGATGACAATGAAGTGGTGCTTATTGCTAGTTCAAATATGTTTCAACTTACCCACCTCCTGTTGTTACCCTCAGCATCTACAGACTTGACGGTGAATGGTATAAGCCTAGCCAGAGATCCTGACTCAACAGCTGTGAGTGATCTAGTTCACTTTTAAAACAGTCAACATGTGTGTGTGTTTGTGTGTGTTTGCGTGCGTGCGTGCGTGCGTGGATTATTCATGCTTTGTTAACCTCCTACATTATTAATCACCATTGTCCCCTGTTTTCTTTTCTCTGTGCAGCCATCTCTGGCAGACTTCCACAATGCTTTCCAAGTCGTGTTTGTCGACCCTTCAGGACATCTTAACATGTGTGCTGACATGACTGCTTGTACCTACAAACAGGTAGATGCTATAAAAAACATATGTGTGTTCAAGCAAATTGCATTGTTTTACTGGTGGGATTATTTAAACAACAGAATTTGACCCTTTTCAACTTGGCTCTCAGCTGCAGGCCGAGGCGTCTGTGTCGATGCAGTTCTGGGATGACCCCACAGTGGACGGGTTCCACAGCCTCCTCATGACCCCCAAACCCATGATAAGGACAAGTGACCACGTATTCCAGTATGACTCCGTTTTATCAACTAATGCAACAAAAACTAATATACAAGCAGCTTAGTTTTACATTTCTTAAGAGAGTCTCTATCAAAGACACCTTCTCAAACACAAAGTTAATCGTCAGGGTGCCTTATGTCTGTTAATAAAGAGGGTACAACCTACTGCTAGCTGCTATCACGTCGAGTTAGTTTTCCCATCAGAGCAGAACTCATTTCATCCTCAGCTCCTTTGATTTGTTGCTTTTTATCTCCCACCCACACACAGGTTATGTGAACTGGTGAAGCTTCAGTCGAGCTGTAAGAAACTGAATCTCCTCAGCGAGCTGATGGACCACAGTGGAAATTATGTCCACACTGCGCTCCCTTTTATTCTGTCACTGCTTCAGCGAGGACTGGGCGAAAGGATCCACCTCCTCACGCACTCCCTGTCCCCTGAACCCGAGGTGGGAAAGATTCACATTCAAAGGGTTACAAAGTTATTGTTTGACTCAAAATAGTTAAGTGAGTCAAAAGTAAAACTGTATTGTAAGTCATACATAATCAGTAAATTTGTTGAACTTACTTGATTTTTTTTGTGTCACACACACAGTGGTCTGTGGAGAGTGACGCCCCAAAACACAAGGCCCAGCCTCCTCTGTCCTTCGGTTTGCTCTTAAATCCGGAGCTGGCAACCTCTGTCCTGGAGAGAGGCCCGTCTGCAGACAGCCCGAAGGTAATCTCACGTCTCTCTTTTTGTATATGCATGTGTAATTTTTTTTTCATCCCAGTTGGGGTCTGAGTGCAATATCAGGTACTACAAAGAGGAAGCCCATTTGTTTGCATCAGTATCTACCCAATGCAACAGTGTACCTACTACACAGGCTGAATCTAATTCTTTTTTTCTTCTTAATGAAGATCTGCTTAGTGCTTTTTGACTGCGATTATGGTTGTAAACATTTTATGGAATGTAATAGTACTGCAGTAATCCAAACCAATTTATAATTCACGAACACAATATTGCTAATATTTGCAGTTTAAAAAGCTTGTCTTACCTGTCGAATGAGGGTACAGAATTTCCATGTTTTTTTTTTAACGGTCACTTGATTGTTTTGTGGACTTTTCATTAACGTTAACATGCTTGTGCAATTATTCATTAATAACAACTAAAGATGTACTTATACCATTTTTTTTCTTTCCCTCTACTAAATCCAATCCCTGAACCGATCTGCTACCACTGCATAAGAACAGTATTGCACCATATTGTATTGCCTACCTGTGCAGTAAAAATAGTGAAAAGGTTGCATACAGGTGAAAATACATTCTGTACTGTTTCGGCTCATGAACTTATTTTATAATTTAAGGCAGTGTCATGCATTTCCATTCCTGATAATGGAATAACCCTATTACTAAACATTATGTCCCTCTCCCAGGCAGCTGAGTTTCGGCAGCTGTGGGGTTCGCGCTCCGAGCTGCGGCGGTTCCAGGACAGTGCCATCACTGAGGCTGTGCTGTGGGAGGGAAAGAGCATGTGCCAAAAACAACTGGTCCCCAAACAGATCATCACACACCTGCTCCAGCTGTACGTATTTTATCTTGGCATAGCATACTAGTAGACACGACATACATCACATTAATACTTGCAATAATATAGTGGTTAGTTTGGTCAGTGAGCCTCTACCTGTAATACAAATATTCAGTCTGCCAACAATGTAAGAAAAGAACACAGCAGTGTTTTATCTCCTTCATTTTTTCCCTAATGATTTTTGTCTTGATCTGTAGACAAGAGAAAACACAAAATCTAAGACAATGTGTTAAAGTAAATGAGGCACATGGAGGACTGCAGCTTGTTACCCTGTTAGTAGCCTCCATTAGATGTTTAATGCCAGGGATTTGTAGTCGCCACACGTTCACTCGGATAGTGCTGACATAATTTAACCACTGTCTTGTACACAGTTTTAAGCCAGGAATGTCAGCCGTCAAGTTCGAGTGAGGCGATGAGACAAATCACTGGGTTTTAATTTTAAGGAACTACATTTAGGTATAGTTGCGTATGACTGCAGTTCAAGCCCACAGCTACTGTTGATGAAAACATTCCTACCTTTCTGTTAACTGAAAAAAATGTCCCTAGCATTTTTAGCACCAGCATATACAACATATCAACAGTGGGGAGAGTACCTGCTGTTTTTATAGCCCTACAGTCTCCACAGCTTCTCTGACTCCTGCAACTTCCCGTCTACCTAACATGCCCTCAACTTTCCTTCAATAAGCTTATTCAGTCAGTGTGCATCTCCATCATGTAATGCACATTATGCATTTCTGTTTACAAAGATCATCATGTCAACATGCTCCGGGCTCAGTCTTGTACGCATCGTGGCAAATGTTTGTCCAGCCTCTGACAGTAAAGATGGCAGCGATACCCCAGGTACGCACAAATAGTGTCTTGCCAGAGTAGCCAGTTTGGGGAATCTTGGTCCATTTACCTTCCACCAGTCAAGAGGGTTTGTATCTAGCGAGGGGGCGATGTCTCTCAAGTAGTAATCTACCTGAGCCTCGGAGTCTGTGGCATAGGAGGAGCTGTAGTTGTCTCCGAGGAGCAACATCATTGTGTTTTTGGTGTCACTTCTCATTTGTGAAGGCACAGCCACCTGGCTAATATCAGGTGTGATCAGGGTTT
>OMLP01044489.1:11535-24367 GCA_900302685.1 Spondyliosoma cantharus
TCCTGTTGTTCATCCTTTGGGCCCACAGTAATGTTTATCACATCTAATTTTGAGACCAGCTCATGCAGTTTAACCTTTGCAGCCAGTCTTCCCGTGGGCGTCAGGAAGCTGAGATGTTTGTGACGAGGGTCCAGCATAGAGGCCATCAGAGCTGGTTTGGAGGCGAGGTCATTAGATTCAACCTGTGAACAGTAAAATGAAATAACATTGATAAAGAATTATGTAAAGTATGTATTATTATCAAAATGAAGCTTATTGTTTGTCAGCATGTGTTGTGATATCATTGAAAAAATATATTTTGGTAGCAGGATTGGTTTATGCCTACCTCCATGTGATTTTTAAGTGACCTCTGAACTTTCAGCTTGAACTCAGAGACTTGTTCAACATCATTCTCTTTTGGCACAAGGTGGGTCTGAATGAGGCTGAACGTGATTGGGTAGATGTTTGAAATGGACACCTCAGTGTCAGCTGAGATGACTGTTGTTGCCCATTTCAGCGTTGCCAGCACCGGTGTGAAATTCTCAATAATTTGCCAGCAATCATCTTCAATCTCAAGGTTCTGGGCTTCCTGCCTGTTGGTTATTGTGCGATCAGAGAGGACGGCTTTGATCGCCCACCGCTGCTCAAGTAGCCGTTCAAACATATCGCAGATCGTGTCCCATCTGGCTTTGCTCGACTGGATAAGCTTGTGCTGTGGCAGGCACATCTGAACTTGCTTGTGCTCCAAGGCCTCACTTGCCAGCAAGTTGTGATTGAAGTGCTTGACTAGTTTCCCGGCAGCAGCAATGATGCGGACTAGATCCTCACTCAGCCCCTCACAGACCGCGAGCTGCAAGGTGCTCGCAAAGCAAGTGGCGTAGTCCCAGGTGACATGGGCGCACCCCTGAGCTGACGAGATGTCCTGTGTGTTGTTGTGAACGCACGCAGTCACTTTCCCAGCAATGCCCCAGGTCTGCACAGTGTTAAGAAGCCTCTCTGTGACACTGTCTGTAGTAACGAGGCTGTCTGATGGCAGCTTGTGTGTCTGCAGCACAGCTGACCTCCCCTGCCAGTCCTCTGTTATGAACGAACAGAAAACTGTGATGTACCTCTGATAAGGGAGGGCTGTCCAGAAATCAGCTGTGAGGGCCACTTTCTCCACTCTACTCAACTGCAAGGCAAGCTCCTCCATCTTCTCGTGGAAATGGCCCTCAATGAGCCGTGTGATATCCCCAACAGATGGCAGTTTGTAATTCTGCACAGTGTATGCCAGCAGCTCACGAAAGCCTTCCCCGCTGACCATGCTGACTGGAAGCATGTCCTTCTCTATCATTTTGGAGATGAGTTCAGTCACCTCTGCATGCGTTGCCAGTGACACGCCGTCATTGGGCACAGTGTCTGCGTGCTTGTTCTTGATGTGGTACATCATGCTGGTGGTGCTGCTCCTGTACTTGAGCTTCGTGTCGCACAACGTGCAGTGAACCTCGTCGTCCACTTTGATGAAAATGTCCCAAACAGAGCTGCGTTTCAGGCGCTTCCTCTCCCCATAGTCCCGCTCGGGGGGGTTGCTATTCATGTTTGTGTTGGGTGACATGATGGCGACCTGCATGATGTCTGAGTTAGCGGCGCTCTCCTCGTCGACGCACTGAACGGAACAAATCACCGGCTTCTCGTCCTCGTCCAGCAGCGCGGTGGACGGATGGTGCCTGCTCATGTGGCTCATCATGGAGCTGGTGCCTCCGCTGCAGTACTTCAGAGTAACGTCACATTTCATACAGCGGACGAAGCTCCCCACTTGTTCAAAGCAGTCCCAGACAGAGCTCCGTCTCCTCCCCGCACGCTTCATGCTTGGTGCGGCTCAGACGAGTAATGTGGTTCCACGTTAGCAAGCTACCTAGCTAATGTTAGCGCCGACAGTCATCGCAAAAATGAGTCTTTGGGGGGGGATAAAACACCAGTTTGTGACCTGTTTCACTTGAGCAAATGTCCCAACAGAGAATTACAGTGAGGTGAGTGCAGGCACGAGTTCGTTGAAGCCTCGTTTTTACTAAGAAAATAATATATTTATTATCCACCAGGCATGCAGATATCCCCGAATCCTCTGTGCGATATGTGGGGGCGATGGTGGATGACGTCATCAAAACGGGAAGTGAGGTAAAAGTTAAATTGATGCGATTGAATCAAATGTATTTGTTTTAGTATACAATTTTTAAAAACATTGAAATAAAGTAAAAAAATAAATAAAATAGGGAAATATTTAAATATACAGTTATATCAACAACAGCATGACACAAATATCATTGTTAAATATCCTTGGTGCAGGTATAAAATGGAATGAAAATACATAATACCCTGTAAAATTATGGGTAAATATGTAAAGTGGAAAGTCATAGTGAAAACAGCCATTTTAATCACCCCATTGATTCCAATGTGCTGATGGACTATACCTTTTAAGTAATGGCTTTATCAATATTAATTTAAGTGTTTAGTTGCTTTCAGTGTTCTTGTTGCATCACTGAAAGTATATGCTCTGTGATGCTGTGTATGTACAGCATGTGTTTGACATGTAATATGCTCCTCAGGAGCCTAGTACTGGGGAGGAGGAGAGTCTACTAGTGGTTCAGTCCTATGATGACCTGAGTAGAAAACTGTGGAGGCTGGAAGATCTGCCTCTCTCCATCACAGCTGTGCAAGGAGCTCACCCTGCACTCAGATACACACAGGTAAAAGACATCGTAGAAGTATTAAAATGTAAACTAATGTTGCATCTATGTGCCTCAATAACCTCCATAATGCATCTCCAATTGAAAGAGCTTTTTTAAAAGGCATCAATGGCTGTAGTTGTTAATTGTGAATTTGGCATTATGAGTGTACAAACGTTTCAGTTGTACCTTGCAGGTCTTTCCCCCTCGGCCACTGAAGATGGACTATTCATTCTTTGACAGAGAAAAGACTTCCAGATCATTGGTACCAAAGGAAGGCAAACCCTGTCCTGCGTACATCACCCCTATTACAGGTCAGTGTCTCATCCACCAGTGTCAAAGTTTAGTTAATAGCTCTTGTCTAGTCTGTTAAAAACGAAATATAGACTAAAGTCATTTCTTTGCTGTCTGCCATAGAAAATGTTTTATGAATTTTCATTCTTTCTTTTTTTTTTTTACAATCTGCAATAACAACAACAGGTAAAATTGTTAAATAACTGAATACCAGCGTTTCCAAAGCCAGAAAATGACTGCCTCTGTACCACACACATTAAGCTATACAAACTAATATATCAGTGTATTACCAACCCTGCCCTTGCAGTGATCTGTCACATAGAGGGAAGTGGAAAGTGGCCTCACGACCGCCTCGCCATCCGCCACATCCGGGCTGCCTTCCACATCCGCTTGGGGGAGTTACTGAAGAAGCACCATAATTACACGTGCAGGCCCTGCCCAACGCACCTGGATGTCTGGAAGGTATATTTTTGAATTTGCGTACATGTAGCACACTTGTCTGTGAGAAAAGTAGTAAGGCAGTAAAATATGGTTTTGTTTTTTTAGTTGATGTTTATGATATGTCCTGGCAAGAAGTTGACACATTTTTTAATCAAATATTATTAGTATTGTGTTTTATTTAAGTTGTCTCATTTCCCACTCTTTATGTATACAGGATGGTTTGGTGTTTCGCATCCAGGTGGCATACCATCGTGAGCCTCAGGTGCTGAGAGAGAGTGTGACTGCAGAGGGGCTGCAGGTGGTCAGGGACAATGAGGAGGCTCAGGCTCTGGAGATGGTCACCATTCACAAGCCTCTACTTACCAGCACATTACATGGGTAAAATCAAAACTGTAACACAATTTAATGTCTGTTTGTGTGAGAAATCAGTATTGTATGGTTCCTATTGGTCCCCTTAGTCTTCTCTATCTCTATTTTTCAGTTATGCATTTTCACTTTCTTCAGCTTTTGTCCTACTTTTCTTAAGTTCCTTCGCGTCAACTTATTTTTTGTCTGTTTTTTCATTATTTTATTTTTGCCCCATGTTGTTGGTAGGCTCCAGCAGCAGCACCCATGTTTCGGGGCAGCGTGCCGCCTGGCCAAACGTTGGCTAGGGGCTCAGCTCTTCAGTGACGACATGACAGAGGACACAGCAGACCTGCTGGTGGCGTCTGTTTTCTTGCAGCCTGCGCCCTTTACTCCTCCTGGGTAACTACCGCCCCTACTTTTCAATAATCCCTCCGCCTCCCTGGTCACATTTTGGGGTGTGCATTTTTTATTATTTTTTTTCCACTTCCCTTTGTTCGTTCAGTAGGTCATGTGAATGAATTTCTAGGTGTTCCTCAGTTCTCCACAGGTTGGCTTCCTTCGCTTCCTTCATCTGCTGTCTTCCTTTGACTGGAGGAACAACCCGCTGGTAGTCAACCTCAACAACCAGCTCACAGGCAAGCACACACACCCCTTTTCCCACTGTGTCACAAAAACAAGTCCCGTCTGACTTTTTTCTATATACAATCCCGACACACTTTAACATCCTGCTCATGTGCATTGCTGTTTCAACGCCAAGTTAAATTGTTGTTCTCCTGTTTGTCACGTGTAGCCGCCGACTACACAGAGATCAAGAACGACTTCATGGCCTCCAGGGAGTCTCTGCCTGTCATGTTTATAGCTACGCCTAAAGACAAAAAACTCTCTATGTGGACTAAGAGGGCACCTAGTGTACAGGTCAGTAGACAAACAATACAAGTACACAACACACACAACAACACATTTAATAGATAAGCAGTAAATACTGAATTTGAAAAAAATATAAAATATTACAATTTGTCAGTAAGCAGGGTAAAAAAAATGGAATACCTGAGGACAATGTAGTTAAATAGGTGGATATATATACAGTAATTAAATCTGTACAGACAGAGAGAATCACAAACAACGATGTAGAAAAGAGTTGCATGTTCTCGGAGGAGAGCAGTCGCATAGTTTCCCAATCCTGGAGCCTCTCCTTAGTGCACACTGGTCTCCTGGATCACACTGAGAATATACAAAACTAAGTTAAAGCAAGATATTGATGAATGATTCACTGTTCAGAAACAGTGGAAAAATAATAAATATATTTTCCAAACAGATTGGCTTTTAGAAATCGAGATCTCCAGATGGACTGAGTTGTTGCGTTACATACCACAGGCAGATAGCCATGCTTTTTTCTTAGAGCTGGAAATTGATTGTTCTGAAGTCTTTCCAAAACTTCATGTAAATCATTGATCTGGAAAATGTAGAATTAATATGTATTACTTACTTAAATGCCACTGTAATATTCAATAATCAACTAAACAGACATGACTGTTAACATCCATAATAATATCATCAACCCTTAAAACTCTCTGAAAGCTCTGCTACTGATTTTGGGAGTTCGTCAGGTGTAGCTCACCAGTTGCTGTTCGTTGTTGTCCTCTGTCATAGTGAAAAAAGGTAAATGTTTAGCTTTATATTCCTCTGTTTGGATGTGAGCGTAGCTGTAAAAGAGTCGAGTGGCACACAGTAGTGTCCAGAAAAGGTACAAATGCCAGCTTCCCATGGTGCAGAGCTGACCCAGATAAGTTTCCTGTGCTCTGAAAGTCCAGCATTTACACTGAGCCTCTCCCAGCATCCTGCTTTTATACAGTGACGGAGAGCAGGAACTTTGTGGCGTCCTGACAGAGACGTCATTGTGGGCTTAATTCACCATGTTCAGAATGATTTCCATTATACTTTATCCGTGTGCTCGGGGTTGCATGAATCAGTGTCTTGTTGACTTCAAATTCCCAACTTTATGGACTTCCAGAACTGAAAAAGGTGTTTCAAAACAAACAGCTGAGTTGAGTGAATGATCCTGGTTCAGCGTTTGTAGTTGCCTGGATGCCTTTGAATGACCACTAGGGGGCAGATTTTGATTGAGTCAAGTTAACAGAAGGAATATTTGAGTTTCTCTCAGAATACACAAGATGCTTTTTGACACCAAAATATCTACACAGCCAAATCCCCAGAAATGTTAATTAGCATCACCCATAGAATTTATAACTAAACCCGAAAGCGATTTCAAATGAGTTTGATTTACTTGCTATATTTTCCTGGTGAATTATCATGGGTTATAATCAGGATCGTCGTGGTCTCAAACTATTTTACTTGGAAGAGAAAGCATTGGGGTCATCATTGGGTCAAAATGCTGAAATTAATAGGTTTGAAGAGAATTTTTCAGTCTGAAGAAAGACATTTGAACTATATGAGAACCTTTTTTAAACAAAAGCCGACAAGCCTGTGAATCTTTAATTGCCTCCTGATTCGATATTGATTCAGCTGTCACTGAATCGAATGCAAAACGATTCTTGATGCGTCTCAGTGTATGGCATCCTCAATGATCTACATCACTGCACATGGCTACTTTTCCATCATTTAAATTCCCCTTTTATTCAGAAAGTCCTTCTAATAATAAGACCACAGCAGTCTACAAAATAAGAGCTGCATCTCTTCAATACATAAACATTAAAAAAACAAAACATTTATCCATCTGTAGTGCCTTACACGTTTTTTGTAATCTACCATAATATTGTTTTCACATGACTGCTTTAAGATAAGGCATCTATTGACTCTGCTGCTCAAAGTTGACAGCGCTTCTCAGATCTCGGCTGATTAGCTCGGCTAGTACAGCCACCGTGTTTAACCATTTAAAGGTCACATTTTGTTTGCGTGTCTTTAGATATTGCAGCGTGTGGTGATACTGGCTGCAGAGAGTCTGAAGGTACTTGAACAGCAGCTGATGGACGGTGGCCAGATACAAGATGTCAGGGTAGGTAAACGGCACTTGAAAGCCTGCATGTACTCTTCATAAATGGTCCTTTTTATGATTTTATATTCAAACCATGTGATTCCCTCGTCTGTGTTTTATGTAGGTGGTCATGCGCCCTCCTCTGGATGCCTACGATGTGTTGATTCACCTGAACCCCAAGCAGGTTCCCCTGCTCAGCCAGGCAGTAGACCCTCCCACTGTCACCTTTGGCAGGGGTGTAATGGCTGGCAGTGTCACTCAGACTGGAGGGGCCCTGCCTGTCATCGACTACAACCCTGTGGCCCTCTACCTGGCAGAGCTCAGAGTGAGTGTTCTCTGTTGGGGATGTTAAAAGGAAGGCGTGGTGTTAATAAAGCCGTGTTGACACAGGAGAGCTGTGTAGAAGGATTTGCGCATGCATGTTGCAGCTTGGTCGTTCAGGCCAGTGGTATAATTTCCATTTGTTAAGATGAATTATTGCATTTTGGTTTTTTTTTAATTCAAGAAGAAAAGTTCAATCAAGGCAACGGTGTGTGTTTATTTGGTCACCTGTTTCTGTAACTTTGAGGGGCAAATCAGATGAAACATCAGCGAGTGAGGAAGGAAGCTGGCAAACATTTTAAATGTATTTTTTAAGCACTGTATCGTAGTCACATGTGAGTTTCAGAGTTGTTGACCCAACCGGCGTGTGGGATGTTTTGACGAGGTGATCCTACGTGTGAATGATTGTTACGATGTCTGGGGAGAGAACTCAGTACTGCATTGTAGGTGGGTGATAAGTAATGTCGTAGGCCACCTCTTCTGTTCAAAGACGGCTGTTCCAGCTTGACATAGATGGATTCTTTTTACGCCTCTCTCCAACCATCTGTCTTCTCTGGCCAAGATGTTTACATTGCTATCCTCAAAGGAATGATTTTTCTCCTTCAGATTTAAGTGAACAGCAGAGTCCTGACCTGAGGAGTTGGCCCTCCTGTGGTGTGCCATTCGTTTATAGACATCGTTTTCCCAATGTACAAATCTGTGTAGACCTGGGTGTTTTGTTTTGTCCTTAGCATGGACAAGTTTCTGCGTCAGCGTGTTGGTAGGTTTGAAGTGAACCGGGATATGATGTTTATTGAAGATCCTCCTGAGTTTCTCAGACATTCCGTGACGTAAGGAATGACCATGTTGTTAAGTTTTTCCGTCTCCCGCTCTCTGTCTGCACTAGATCTTTTTGAGGTTTTGACAAAGGTCCAGTTTGGGTACCCACAGGTTTTAAGTGCTCCCCTGATGTGCTTCTGTTCCTTCCCCTTCCTCTCTGTCTTTGTGGGCACGGTCTCAGCCCGATAGTTTAGTTCCGGTTCTGATAAGGAACAGAGGAACATCAGGGGAGCACTTAAAACTTGCAATTACCATGACCTGGGTGACTGAGTCCCTTCCTCAACATGATTAAATGTAACATAATTACAACTTTAACATTACCTCATACATGAACATTTCTGTGCAAGTCACATCAGCTAGGTCCTCATTGGCTTGGGTCCTGAATTTCTACCTTATTTATTTTCAGGAGTCTTTCGGAGACCTCGCCCTCTTCTTCTGTGATCCCAATGGTGGAACAGTGATCGCAGTTTTATGGAAGCCAAAGGCCTTCATCCCAGCGCCCTTTAAGGTACGTCCAAAGTCACTAATTTCTTCTGTCTGTATCGTGTGTCCTGTTCTCTTCGAACCTCCTCATTTTACTCGCATGTCAACATCCCCCACTCTGACCCGATGTTTCCTCTTCATCAGACGTCTCAGATGACTGCTCGGAGCGTTGAGGTGACTGGGGAGCAGGTGAATGCTATTCCTAATGTCGAAGCAATACTGGAGGACTTCCGGATCATGGGACAGGGCTTGGTCAAATCAGTGGAAGCCAGGACTGAAAAATGGTCATTTTAGACATTACATGCGTAGGCCATATTCACCAAGTATAATCCAATTCTGACGTTTGAACAGAGAAGGTGCGTTGATATCTTAGGCTTTTTTTGGGCCTTACTTAACATAACAGTACAGTTGAAAAGGAGACCAACGATGTGTTTGTTTTGTGAAGCTGTAACATGTCCAATAAATGCATATCTACTCTTTGGATCTATGTTTCATTCTTTTGCCTAACTTCTTATCAGTCCATAGGATAAGATGAGCTTTATATATAGATGGCCAGAGGGGAAATTCTGCTGTTGCAGCAGCAGGGCACAAATAAGAGGTATGTGAAACAAAAAAAAAAGGAAAATAAAGGCTGTGCAAAGGAAAGCAGCAGAGTCAAGTAGTAAGTCTTGCATCTTGCTGTGACACTATTGTGTTGACAAAATGTTTCTGCAGACAGACACAAACACCTGGCAAAGTACTCAAAACCACTTCTGTGGTCATCCCTGCTACAATGGGTGTCTTCAGGAGCACGGATGTGGACCACACCCATCTTCAGCTTTCACATGGACCTCAACAACTTGATCCTATGATCAGCAACCCCTTTCTTACTTCCATCCCTACTTCTGGCCCCTAGGATCTAACCACGCCCATCTTTGAACTTGGCCTTCATCTAGATGTAAACTACACACCTGTAAAGGTTCGTGACTGCGTCCTGAATGATTGGTATCATGTTGACATAATCTGACCACAGACAGACAGACAGACAGACTGATGTGTAAACACCAAGTTCTCCAAACCACCGCTGTGTAACTTGATGAAACGCATCCAAACTCACAAGTTGAAACATGTCTGGTAAATACATAAAGGAGTCTGATAGAGAGACAATAGAGAGGGATGGTGTGAGTGTCCAGAGTATGTCAGACACTGTGGAAAGTGTGTGTTGTGATGGGGTCCAGTTCCAGGACTGACCACGGAGCTGGCCCTCCTTACCAGCTTGTTAAGTCTGCTGGCCTCCTCAGCCTTGATGCCACTACGCAAGCATACCACAGCAAAGAACAGAGCACAGTGGCTGCTACGGTAAAAAATCTGCAGGGGCCTGTTGCTCTCTCCCTTTCTGAACAGGGTGTCGGTGTTCTCTACCTTATAACTGGGAAAGGGGGCCTCCTGTTTCTCTGGTAGCCCACCACCTCTTTGCTCCTGCCCATACTGAGCTTCAGGTAATTGTTGTTGCAGGATGTGTCAATACTGTTAAAGTAATTGATGAGTGTTTGATGACAATTGATACTGTCCCTGATAATTAGTAAATAATCTGAGATGGGGTGAAAAAAAAACCACATTCCTACATTCAACTCTGCTCAACTCGAGCTCTTTTGAATTTAAGCTCGGCGATCTCATGTCTGTGCTCGTCATTTCTGTTCGATAAGGTAACAAGACGGATGAGCATTTCCATGCCAGTGGGAATCAATGGGCAGGTGATGCAATGATGCTTTTGCATAAATAGACTTGTATGGGCAGAAAATATGCACTCACATGTATTTGCTGCTCTTATTCACAGGTCCTTTTTAATAGTAAGTGATGTAAGAAGAACAAAATAAAGTTCACCTCAATCAGGAAAGTCTTTCATTTTCTCCTGGGCAGTTGGTGTACAGCGTTTGAGGCTGCTTGTTGCGTGACAATCTCTTTTTCGCTCTCTGTAAGGCTCGTCTTATATTTCAGTTCAGCAGCTTCTATCCGTTACTGAAAGGACAATAAAATCTGAGATCCGGGTGAGGGTTGTGATTAGGGAGGGTATGAAATGTAGTTGATGAGTGATGGTAAACTTGTCACTGTCACATTATGTTCTGTACTACAACACAATAGTCCATACAAGCAAGTAGTTCTGTTCTTGTGTGTGTGTGTATCTGTTTTTTTATTTTTTTATTTAAGCACTTTGTGAAAGACTATATTGAGTCTGAGTCATCAAATGAATGCATGTATAAACAAAAAGGTGTATTCATCAATTTGATGGTCCAGAGTACAGTTCAGGTCCGCAGCATGTTTGTCACATCGTGGCGGTGCTGGTGGATGATAAATTGCTCAACACGGCTGAACGATACATCATATAAAAATTCTTAGATTGACAAGCTGACATATCCAGCTGTGTCATAGGATGTGTACGTGTTTGTGTGCCTGCGGCTGTTGACGGAGGAGACATGCTCTTTTAATTACAGCCACCCGTAATTATAGGGAAAGTGGAGAAAGTGGAAATTCACCAGACGAGACGGGCTTCGTGCACCTATAGTACACAGAGTGTTATATATCATACTATCCAAACTTGGCGTCGGAATGCTTGTGTGGCATATTTCACAATCATCTGTTGCAAGTTGCTGTCTGGGTGAAAACAATGCTTTGTCTTTATCAAAATTCCGGGGTGATTCACTGAACAATTTCCAAAGATTTTCCCGGGAACTTGATTTGGCACGAAGACAACATTAACAAATATGTACGTGGCATTCACTGTATTTTGATAACAATAAGTTCCTGCATTAGTCAGTGATGTCAAGAAATGACACGACTGCAGATTGACTTTTTACACAGCTTAGACTGATGTTTTTGTGTTTTGTATTTTGTCTTTTTACCATGCCACACATGCAGTTATCATATGTGACTCATTGTGATATTGCAAACTATTAAACAAGCTCTGAAACAGTCAATAAGTCATGTGTTTTAGAAGGTTGGAAGTGGATGAAAACTCTTGAGATTTGAAACGGTGAACAAGAGATTTTCCTGAATGCTTGAATGTGTATTAATGCTTTAATTTCCTTGTGTGTGGCTGTTGTGAATATACCCACAGTCTGGCTGCAGCCAGGTCTGTCTGTCTTTCAGATATCAATCTTTCTTCACCTGTCGGCGCCTGTCCTGTCCTCCAGCACCTGATGGAAAACAACTGGCACACTGGCACTCGCTCATGCTGGAGGCACATCTGGTAGACACATGGTACATGTGGCCATCAATCACAAACATTAAAAACCAGTGATCAGTGCCATATCCTGAGGACCTCAGGCATGTGAAACAAACACTATGCATCAAACAGCAAAATTTATCTTTTATGACTTGTCAACATGAATTTGCTAAAATTCATGTTGGTTTTACAGCAATCTCTTACCACCATCCTTTCCCCTTAGCCCATTTTGCTGTCCTGCTTCTAAGACAAACTATTCCAGGAAAAGCTGTTTAAAACCACGTGGCGCAAAAAAATGCCTTTTAGACGGGATCCCTTCTGGAGGTAAAACTGAATCAGAAAGACAGAAATATGTGCAAACACACTCATGAATCCTAGTAGGAGAAGGCGAAAGATGTTTACAAGAAATACGCCAGTACAACAACTGCCAATATAAGTATTCGGCATTTTGGAGCGACCAATCCGGTTTACGCTTTGAGAGTGAAAAAAAGCACCACAAGATTAAGGGATAGTAATCCAATATAACAGTTCAAAAAAAGGGCTTTTTGCCCAAGTGCCAAACATTACATTACTTATCACTCTTCATGGGCACTGAAGCTGATCCAGGCATCAGAAAGCAGGAGAACAACCTGTAGATAAGGCTAATACCAAAAGAGAACACCCTGCACTCACATTCATATCCGTGAAAAATTTAGCACCCTTTCAAGTCAGCTGACCTGCAGGCCACTGGACCGTAGGAGGGACCGTATCACACCTGCCTCTCTGTTTAACTTGTTGAATATTTCCCAATAAATTAAAGGTGCCATATGTAAGAATGTGGCCAAAAGCGGTACTACACTCAAATTCAAACTATTGCGACATAGTAAACAAACTCTCTAGTCGATACTGAACAACACGGTGGTTGTGGCATAAGTGTAGCGCTCCTGAAATGACGCTAAACTAATTTCCCGTTTATTTCCACTTGTTTCAGCCTGATGATGAGTGGCTCTAAGACACACAATTCTGTTCTCTCGTTATATAGTTTATCGCGATCTACATGCAAAGACCTGAAGAGGACTCGAATTTGGCAAAGTGTCAAATGTAAGATTTTGTATTGTCCAGCCGCTGTTGGCAAACGCACCGACAGCGGCTGGACAGCCGATGTCCAGCCAGCCGCTGAAGAGGGCTGGACAAGAGCACACTGGAGACCAGATGCCCGTACCAGGAGTGCTGCGCTGTGCTGCTAACGTTTGTTTCTATGATCGCCGGCCG
>OMLP01044489.1:24387-52478 GCA_900302685.1 Spondyliosoma cantharus
TGCGCTGTGCTGCTAACATTTGTTTCTGTGTTTGCCGGCCAGCGGCTGGCTGGACATCGGCTACAACTACTGTCAGCTCGATGGACGATTGAGACAGTCATTGGGACGCCGCCGAAGCAGAGGACGTTAGAGACGAAAGTGAGAACGAGAGACGGGGTGGAAGAAGTCGTGATGAAGCAGGCACAGACAGACACACACACACACACACACACACTGGACAGCACGCTGGAGACCAGATGCCCGTAGCAAACAGTGCTAATGCTGCTAGCATTAGCTGTGCTGCTAACGTTTGTTTCTATGATCGAAATGAATAACGTTATCACTCGACAGTTCAAAGTATTCGAAATGTCCATCCCCATCAAGCTATGATGCTAACTTAGTTAGCGAAGCTCAACTTACCTGTCTAGGAGAAGAGAAGCCAATTCTGCATCTGTTTTAAATTCCTCTCAGCTTTCAACTGTCTCCAAAGTACAAATGCAGCTCCTATATAGACCCTCGCTTTGCCTCGAATTGTATCTTTGCGTTTTTGTGATTCATAACGAGGTCTTATAGATTTCGTTGCCTCCGCCATTGTAGCTCAGTTGTAACTGGCATCCTGTGGTTGCTCAGCAGCTGAGACTCTGCTGACTGCAATGATTTATAGACGGCGGTAGGTGGCGCCACATGCCAAAACATGATTTGCGGTCCGCAAAAGATTTTTTTTAATGCAAATATTTTGGCTATGCCGTTGTTGTTGGTGAGTTCAGTATGTCATATGAACATTATTACTGAGTCTCTGTGACATATTACGATGATTTTACGGCCAGTTGCTTTAGATTTCTTACATATTGCACCTTTAAACTTGGCACAGTTTTGATCACCTTTCTTGCGTTAACCTGTTTATGATTCTTTGGAAACAGTGCGCTCATATTTCTACAAACCTCTCACCTCCGTGGAGGCCGCATTGAAACTGTTCGTGGTAAACCGTTGCGCAACAAACATGACACATGTAGGTTTGACGCCGGCGCTGCAACTGACTCAGATCGCCTCAGGGCCCCTCAGTGATGAAACAAGGCAAGTATCTATCATTTGCTGTGCCACTGTTTCTCCCATGGTCTACATTACATTCTGCACGCGAGTGAAGTGGAATTTTTTCACAGAAGGGATACATTTGTCCTGACGCAGCAATTTGTTTTTATAGTCAGCAGTAATTTACTTAAAGGTGAGTTGTGCAATGTCTAAGTTCTCACCGGCAAGCGAGCTATACAAGTGTGTGCACAAAACGGTTTTGTAGTTTGATGTTCAGGCGATCCAAGCCGATAATGTACTCCACTGTCCCAAATATAAAGGCATGTTCTAAACAGAACAAAAGATGTCTGTGTCAGTGTTCTCTACCTTTTATAACTGGGAAAGGGGGGCTCCTGTCCTTCTGGTAGTCCACCACCTCTTTGCTCTTGCCCATACGGAGCTTCAAGCAGTTGTTGTTGCACGATGTGCCAATACTGTTAAATGTATGAGCTGATTCTCATCCTCAACCAAAAAAGCAATACTGTCCCTGATAATTAGTAAAGAATCTGAGATGGGGTGAAAAAAACTGATTCCTTACATTCAGCTCTTTGAATTACCAGGAACTCAAGCTGTTTTGAATTTAAGTTTGGTGAACTCATGTCTGTGCTCATAATTTGAGCTGTTCAATAAGATAACAAGACAGATGTGCATTCCATGCAAGTGGGAATCAGTGGGCAGGTGATTCAATGACGCTTTTGCATAAATAGAGCTGCATGGGCAGAAAATATGCACTCACATTTATCTGATTTTCTTATTCATGGGTCCTTTTAATAGTAAGCGATATAAAATACAGAGTAAAGAAATGGTACACTGATTCCTCCTGATAGAGGCCCGGCTGTGGGCTTTAAACCTGGAAATGTTCTCACACCTCTTTTGAAAACAAACAAAGCGGGTATAATATGTGGTGATGAAGTTTCAGACAGGGGACAAAAGAACAGGTCAGAGAAAACGAGGCGAGGGACGGAGAAAGAGAAAGAGAGAGATGTGTGTGAACGGGTGCAAAAAGGGATGTATTACAGCTATGTGTGTGTGTGTGTGTGTGTGTGTGTGTGTTCTCTCATGAGGAGCAAAATGTTTTCACGAGGACGTGAAACATTCAAATTGGGGATGTTTGGCCTCTTTTAAAAGGGCTTATATTAGTTTGCATGTTAATCACTTTTTTAGTTGAACATAGGTGAGCGGATTGTAACGTGACGTAACGTGACTTGCCTGTACAAGCCTGTGGTCGATTTGTTGAAGATGTTTAATGCTGCTGGACTGTGGATGTCTTTGTGAAGGACTCTGTGTCGGATTGTCCACAACAGTCCACAGGATGAGACGTTATGTACATTCTCCGGTGCCTCGTCCCAGTGCCTCTCTCTGCTCCTCGAACAGAGAGCAACAGTAGCTAACGTTAGTTTAGAAAAAGAGCCCACTGATATGAAATATGGACGGGCTTCCAGGATAACTCCGAAGTTTCACAGAGAACCTTTAAGATACAATGTCTTGGTTAGTCTTAGGATTATGTTGTGTGTTAAGTCAGCAGTTTGGTGCATTAAGGTGGAGAGAGGATACATTGAAAACTTAAAAGCAGAACTTACATGGAACTTTTAAAAGTGGAGGGAGAACAAAGAAAGGGGACATGCATGATTCTGTTATCATCAAAATATGCTTAAAACTCGAACAAGCTAGACTTCTGTGGAATGGTAGCTGGAGAGGTGCCAGTACACCTCCTGGAAACTGCGAAGGTGCTATTGAGCAAGGCCCCAAAACCCTAATCGCTTGGGGGAGATGTTTACAGCTGTTGTTTACAGCTGTTGATTTCATCACAGTCCCCTTGCTCTGCAACTTCTCCACACTTCCTCTTCTTCTTCTTCTTCTTCTTCTTCTTCTTCTTCTTTCTCATCTTCTTCTTCTTCTCCTTCTTCTTCTTCTTCAAGTCACTTGTGAGGATATTCACGGTTATCCCGATAATAGACATTTACATCAACTTATCCTGTTGATGTGTTTTATCGAGATTTCCGATCCCATCACTAGTTGAGAGCGGCAAACAGATAAACATGCATTTAGGTCACTCAACACTGTGGTTACACTGTAAATCAGGTAAGTAAGTGTTCAAAATAACAGTACAGGTCTAACTTGCATATAATCAAAATCAGAAGGAAGCGATGCATAGAAATCTCTGGATACAGAGAAACACTGTTATCACACCCACTATAAAGTGGCCTTTTCTAAATTCAGTTCCGAGGGAGACAGAGGAGGCATCGTCAGTTACCTGTTCACTGTTATTTTTGCCCCTGTGTAAGTGAGGAACTACTATTAGCCAAACATAATATGAAAATTCAAACTTTCAGATAAATATTATAAACCTGAAAAAAACATGGATAATCAGACTGCCTTCAGCTAAGCCCTGGTTATGTGTACATGTGTTTAGGAGGCTGGAGAATCAAGTTGCAGATGCACTGTGTTAATAATGAGGTCAGTGAAGGAGCTCGCAGGTATAGCTGTGTAAAGCAAATGTGTGCGTGTAAGAGTGTAAGAGTGTGAGAGAAAGGAGGTGAGAGGGAAGACCAAGTGAGGGAACCAGGGAGTGTGAATCACACCATGACGAGCAGGGAGGCGTGGTGCAGAGGGTGGGGCCGAGCTCAGGCTTGGCACAGTCCCCAGTCCAAGCCCATCTGGGCTCTATAAGAGGAGCCTGGTCCTCCCAGCTTCACTCAGCCACTCAGGAAAACCTAAATCCACCCACAAGTGCCTGTCTTCTCGCAGTCTCATCAGCCTCTCGCAAGAAAACATGGGCAGACAGAAGGTGTATTTGGACAAACTGGCCCGGTTCTTCCAGATCCGGAACCTGCTGCTCCGTCAGGCCCTGGCAGAGTGTCTCGGGACCCTCATCCTTGTGGTAAGTGTGCCTCTGTGTGTGTATACACTTGTGGATGTATGGAACTTACTTACAGAAACTGGTGTAAAAAGCCTAACCCTAACAAAAAAAGTTGCCAAGCTTTATGAAAAATGTGGATGCAAGTTAATTCTTTGAAATGACTGTGTGTTGATAGTATTTGAACTCTGGCCCTCTCCGGGTGTTTACTCTCCCTGTTCAGTGTTTCAGAATTCATTTGATGTTGCAATATGATCAATAACTCTCTATATGACAGCTATTGTGTTCAATCATTTTTGCACTTTCCATGTTTGAAGAGTGATGAATGATGGCAACATAATGCTGCATGTTATTTATGAGCCACAAACAGACTTCAAAGCGAGCAAATTGACAGACCAGGTTACACTCTCTAATTGTGTAGATGAAGGGCTGTTTACATTGGCAAACTAAGATCGGAACAAACAGGTAAGTAACAGGTTGTTCAGGGACCTCATGAGCGGCGGACATAATTGTATTTACTCGGTGATGAGCTCCAGGATCCCGGAGCCTCAAAGTTAGGACATCCTATTCTTACTTTGGTGTGTGTTTGAACAACAACACGTCGATGTCAGTGCCACATAATAACTTGGTATCACAGGCATTAAAGTACGCATTGCACCTTTAAAACATCAGGGGGTTTGTACAGACGCATTCCAACAGACAGACAGGGAGTCTGATTGACTAACAGCTCTTCACCCAGTCATAAAAGCTGCTCCGGGATGAAATGAACATCAGAACATCAGGGAGCGGAAACGTTTGACTATTTATTTGACTCAATAAATAAAAGAAGTGTCTCTTTTATTTATCAAGTCAAATAAATAGCCACTCCCTGATGTTCTGATGTTTAAAAGGCACACTTCTTTTATTTGTTGAGTCAAATAGATCCAGACTCCTTTCTACTGTCTGCACTGACAATAACAAAAACAAAAAAATGAAACGCCCATATAGCTGTACAGGTTACTGTTCTGTCAGAGGCACATGTCTTGGTAGAAAATTGGCACATGGAGTATTACAATTAATGCCTTGATAAATGCTCGTGCAAAAAACAGCTTAAGCAGCTTAGAGGGCAACCTAAAGGCTTCTGTAATGGTTCAACTTTCACAGTTCAGAGTGTTGAGTTGAGTGTCTCATCGTATTAATCCCACAGCGATTAACAGAGCCTATTTTGAATGCACAGAAGCCTGACACCTTTAATCGAAGAAGATCTTTAATCCAGGTCTTCTAGAAATGCAATTAACCGAGATGTTGTATAAAATCAGCCTATTATGTAAACACAAGCATGCGGTGGAAAACTACTACGACAATACATAAGAGCCCAAGATTGAAAATATTTTACAATTAGTCAGACAGACAATCTAACGCACACGCCGTGACGACTGATGGCACAGAAAGGTGCGGTGCAGCCACACAAAAGGTGACACATGTCGATGGCAGCACTGGGAGGATCAGGAGTGACAATAGGTTTTGCACACATAGCTAACATAACTTTACCTCCTCGATCAGAGATTACATAAGTCTATCTCCGACTCTGTCCCGGTCCCTGTTTACCCTCTTCTCTCTCCCGATGGAAGCCTCTCAATGCCTGTTTCAACCAGTAACCAATTAAACAAAACTGACTGGTTATTAGTAATCAGTTACTTTTAATGGACAACTCCAAGAAGTGGCATGTGCGAGGGTGTGTGTGGGTGTGTGTCTTGTGCCTCATCATTTTGTACGCATTGATCTCGTCATTCTTGGCACGGTGTCACTGTGCTCCTTGTTGAGATCATTAAAGAGGATATTCCTGAATTCAGTTCATGCCGAAGACATCTACAAAAATAGTCACGTATTAATCAACGTTTCGGCCACAGGCTGATGTCAATATGGTGTGTCTGGATGGTTCAGAACTCTGTCGGCACAGCGTCAGATGCCTTCGGGCATCCCACTGTAACTGTTTTCTTAACCCCTCACTTCAAACCTCTGCTCCCTGCTTGGAGAGAAGCTGCAGGGGGCTTCTGAGGCTCCTCATCCTGAATTTGAAAAGATCACACAGGTAGTGTTTTAGAGAGTGGTTCCAGGCCAGCAGATTCTTTGCCTTCAGCTCCTAAACAATTACCAAATGTGGGTTTCAGTAGACAGACTGCTGTGGGGTGTTTTTATTTTTTTTATAAGCTCCCCGACTGCGTTAAAAGCTGGGAGTAGCTGCATGGATGCACGACCAGCTGAATCAGCCAAACGAATGTTGGCCGAGGAAGCGGTGGGGGTGCCGTTAACTAACTGCAACATTATGGGGCAAACATGCAGTAGCAAGGTGCTGGAATACTTTAAAAGAGTGAACACACATGCACTGGTGAATATGAGCACTTCAGAGTCACTGCTCCCAGAATGCAGCGGGGATTTAAATGAGACCTTTCTGGTGGAATGTGATCTAAGTAAGGAAGTTGGCACCAGCGAGCTAATGGCCCATCATTTGCAATCTGATGCCTCTGACATTAAGGACAACTCTGTGCAGTGAAAAGTCCTGAGTTTTTGATTTTCTATTGTCACATCACACAAGTTAGTCATGGCATAACATCAGGGGGACAGAAAACTAAACAACTATGCACAAATCCAACATGGAGCTGATTTATGTCGAATTTTTCCAGAAATGGCTGGCCTCGTCAGGGGTGGAAAAGAGTTTAGACTGCCCAGTGATGATGAACTCCCCTCAGGCGCCAGTCCCTCTGAGTGTTTTCCTCAAGCTAACCTCAACATCTGAGTCCTGTGGTCTGACTGAAAGCATCCTCATCAGGGGGCTTAGAGAGCAGCAGGCTAAGCATTGACCACACATATTTCCTTTCCCCCTCAAACACAAAGAGGACACGGGCGGAAACACACAGTGACACAGTATGCAGGATAAAATGTATGGCACCTGCTTGGCAGGACTGCTGCTGCATCTAAAGACCACACATTCTGTTAATCCGTCTAGTTTTGAAGGGACGGATCAAGTTTTTCCCTCATTCAAAGTGGAAACTGGACTTCAGCTCTTTTTCCTTCTGAGATGAATCAGCTGGGCAGCAGCAGCAGAGAGTTCTGCCCCAATCAAGGTCAACACAGTGACCTTTCTCTACATACAGTATACTGTGCTCCTGTGTGCCATCATGAACACAATAGAACTCATTTAATTCTGAGTAGAGCTCATCTGGTTTCACTGATAATGATCACACTGCTTCATTTCACCCCTCGGTTTGACCTTGATTGGCTGACAAAGCACCAAATGCACAGCACTCATGGTTTTTACACGACACAGATACCAAAAAGGGTCGTAAAAAGTTTGTCCCGGGACATTTTAAAGCCCTGATGCCCAGGACCTCTTCAGGTGTCTTTTCATAATGGTACAAGGAACTTTGGAAGAAAACGTTATTGATATGTCTATACATGTCGATGGGACCCAGTTTGAACTTGCTTTTTGACTCTCTTTCCAGATGTTTGGCTGTGGTGCTGTGGCCCAGCTGGTTTTGAGCGGAGGTTCCCATGGCATGTTCCTCACTGTCAACTTCGCCTTCGGCTTCGCTGCCACCTTAGGCATCCTAGTCTGTGGCCAGGTCTCAGGTAAACAGTCTTTTATTGATTCAGTATTATTACGGGTGCATGGGAACAAATACGTTCTTTGCATTACATTTCCCTGCCAAATTCAATCTGCAGGACCTCAATTTAACTGGTAGTACACATTGTATTCAATCTGTATTTAGATCATTTTGGAGTATATTTAGGTAACGTTATTGTAATTTACGTACATGGTCTTTGATATGTACTCACATATTGTCATTATCTACACTTGCAGGTGGCCATCTGAACCCCGCAGTGACCTTTTCCCTGTGTCTGCTCGGAAGAGAGCGCTGGAGAAAGTTCCCCATGTACTTCCTCTTTCAGACAATCGGTGCTTTTTTCGGTGCTGCAGTCATTTTCGGCATGTACTATGGTAAGTACTGACTCCAGATATGAAGCCAAATCCGGAGAAATAATGCCACAGCTATATATTAAGAACAGATTTATGTTTTAGGTTTTGCTAAGTCCAAGTGTGTCATTTAAATAACCGATCCAAACAAAAAATGTTTTATGCCATATTTATTTTATTGTTTGTTTCCCTTTAGATGCCCTGTGGGACATTCCTGGATGTTTCAATGTGACTGGGCCTAAGGCCACAGCTGGTATCTTTGCTACCTACCCTGGAAAACATCTCAGCATTGTCAATGGCTTCTTTGACCAGGTACTCTTTTCGAATGTGGAAACATCTATCATTCACACAATTTTAAGTTGACAAATACCATGATACAACTCAAATATCCAACTCACAATTTTCTTCTTACTTCTCTCAAACACAGATTATTGGCACAGCAGCACTCATTGTTTGTATTCTGGCTATTGTGGATCCATACAACAACCCCATCCCCCAAGGTCTGGAGGCCTTCACTGTGGGATTTGTAGTTCTGGTCATTGGACTGTCTATGGGCTTCAACTCTGGCTATGCTGTCAACCCTGCCAGAGACCTCGGGCCACGTATTTTCACCTCTATGGCTGGCTGGGGCACCGAAGTTTTCACGTAAGTGCGCAGACTTAATTTTCAAATCTCTGTGTGGCCACAAAATGAAAACAAACGATTTATAAACTCTTTTTTCGTCACTCCTCAGGATTAGAAATGGCTGGTTCCTGGTGCCCGTTTTTGCCCCGTTCCTCGGCGCCATCATCGGTACAATGATCTACCAGGTCATGGTCGGCTTCCATGTGGAGGGAGAAGTACGTGACCAGAAGAGCGCAGCAGAGGAGAACGTCCGACTGACCAATGTCACCAGCAACGACAACTCCAAAGAGACCACCAAAGAAATGCACTGAGTGTGTTATGAGGCGTTTGACTACAGACTTGAACTCGTGCATATTCTGTAAATAGTGACCTAACACCAACATTTTTCCTTCCAGCCACATTTACAAACCATTTTTTATAGCTGTTGGGTTATCTCCCAAGATAGCTGTGTGTTTGTGAATACTGGCCACTCTCTTTTTATCATGTGATTGTATTATATGGTAGAGGAAAGATTGTGTGTAAGTGTAGAAGGGAGAAACACAACTTAAACACAGAATTACATTAATTCTTAATGAAAATGATGAATATTTGGATCTTAGTGTCTATAACGCTCCAGTTTGAACAGTATTGTATTCTTTATACCGATGTAGTTTTATGTATTATGACAGATTTATATACAGTAGATGTATGTAGGAAGATTTCCTAACCAATCCCTGTATATTTTGTCAGTCCAGAACCTTTCACTGTTAATATTAAAATTCAGAGAAATTGTCAGGAAATTGGGGAATTTTAAATTTCAAACTTCAACCCAAAAGTTCGAATGTCTGCTTGAGAAGAATGTTGTACATGGGCTACGTCAACATCTACTCTGTTGTTTAGACCTGACAGATGGGGGTGAAGCTCCATCCTTTCCCAACATTCTTCCCTTCACCACAGGCGTCTCAAAGCAGCTATATTAAAGCTGCCGTCTTTTTATATCCGCTCTCTTCGCCCTATAAAAGTCCGAACCAGCGCTCCTTAAACAGGCTGACCATTGTTGTGATATTTCACCAGCACACTTGATAATTCACCCTTTGTATGAAGCTTTCGTAGCCTTCTGGTGACATGCTGGAAAATATCAGATGTGCTGACAAATGACAATAATCTTCTATATATGTACAGCACCATGTAAGCATATTACACTGTCTTGAAATTGTTATGTCTATTGATGTGTTTGTATGTAGGTTAAGGGGAAGGGATGCTTTTGTACTGATACAATAAAGTTCTGTTTTATATCACTGCATGAATGTGGATCATGTTACCCTCTCGTTACTGTTCATTCTTGCTTCTCACAAATACTTCTCATTTTCTCGGGGCTCAGATTACACCAGAACACAACTCAGTCGAACATTCTAGTCACACCTCTTGAGTTTGACTGTCCGTGGGACAACGGGGGTCGGATCAGATGTGGGTCAGGCAAGATGTGTGCTAATTTGTCACAGTGGAATAATTATTTTGATTCCATTTAGTGTAAAAATGACTTTCTTTGTTAAAAAAAAAGAGAGAGAAAACGCATTGCTATCCAGAAGTATTATGCATCTACAAGAGGAGAAAAAGAAGAATTGAATAATGTGGGGACTATTAGGTAACATTAATTCAGGGAATTACAATTATACAATATAAATAACAGATCAGATCTGGGTCAGAAAAAAGCTCAAATATTTGTTTAAAATGTCTGTTTTGGCAGATTCTTGACAGTTAAGAGTGTCAAGCCCGTGTCCAGAGTTAAGAGCAGTGCAGGAAACAGGACTACATGGTGATTTCTGCGTTCACTCAGCTGTGCTCTTTAATAATGATTTTATGTTCCCAAAAGCAGACCTGCTCCATCATTATGCAGTGCGCAGCAGTATTTTACACTGCTATTTCAAGGCTACACTTTATTTCCAGGCATACCTCAGTATCCACAGACCAGAACTGGGCTACCGTCCTCCAGTGCATGAATCAAATCAGCCCTGGTTCTCCATGCCAAGTACTCATTTTCACAGAAACCCTCGCCTACTTGCCATTTATCAGCAAAATATGGAGACATGAAAACATACTTTCTCCTCATGCAGCTTAATACGCCCACTCAATGCTTAATCTTTGAAAAGAGAGTTTTCACGAGTGTCACACAAAAGGGGAAGGAAGAGTTTAGATCCTGGCAGGCCCAGATGAATCAGCAGCTCTGTAATCACTTCCAACAGGTTGTAGCAGGTCACCTTGCAACCAGAGTTCATGTGAAACACTTTCAAAAACACTGTTGTCAGGTTTGGTCAACTTTTAATGACATTTGGATGACAAATGATTATCATTATATTATCATGATGATTATCAAAATGACAAATAATTGTATATACATATATATACATATCTAAATGCAAACTGTGTAGCTTTTTCTCAGTCCTGCAGCTGCCACAGAGGTCTGATTATTTTCGTTCCTTTTTCTGAATACATAATGTATTGACTACTCTCAGGATTGAAGGGTTATACCTTTTCACCCAGTGTAACAAAATGTGTTTCTGAACAACATTACAGACCCTAGCTTTAAGACAAATATAACATGAGCTTTTGTCCACCGTTTACTGCCTGCCCTTTCTTTCTACATGTGTGCCTTTGATAATGATCAATAAAGAAGATGACTTGATTTTTCTTATGAACGCTCTGGAAAAAATCCTGCCTTTCATTTTCTATGGATACAGACATCATTTTCATCATTTCATGCCAAGAACTGCAGATTTAATGTCTATTATGAAAAAATAAAATGGTCTCCTTATCTGTAAAAAGATCCTAGAACGGGGCAGTTTCATTTCAGTTGGACAATGAAAACTAATTTGATTTGAGGTAGATTTACAGTATATTTGATCTTTTCCATTCATGTATTTGTTTTAATCAAATCTATGTTGATATGTTTTTAGCGCCATTTGTGAAAGTTGCGAAAGTTAAAGGATTAGTTTCGGGAAACCACTCGACATTTCGGCGAATGCGCTTATTCACTTCCTTGTCGAGTGACTCGGAGGTGGAGCCAGGAGGGAATTAGCATGGCTTAACATAAAAAAATGAACACAAAGGGGAAATAACTAACCAGACTCTACGCAACGTTAAACTTGAGCCTTCCAATAAGTTGTTGTTGATATGTAGGTTGTAGGCTAATATGTTGTTTTGCCATGAGATTGGCGCTGTAGTTATTTTCACTGGGCAGTTGGTAGATGCAGCTCTGAGCTTTGAAAGAAAGGAGAGGAAGTCAGTCAAGCTGCTTCAGCCATATTACATTCTTCATGCTGAGGTAAGCTAATTGGATGCTAACACTAGCTCTATAATGCACAGAAATAAGCGTGTAACAAGACGGTGAAAAAGCACATTGCCCAAAATCTACAATGATTCCCTTATCATTTGAAAGCCTGACGTTGAACTGAATTAAACTCACGATGATGTAAGCTGCCAGAGAGTCAAAGCCAGTTATCCACAAGTTGACGAGTTGGAGCACCTTTGAGCACATCGGCAGCGAGGGTAATCAAAACAGCGGCTCCTTATGAAACAAAGGTTTCAAGCTTCTCCGAGATGATTCCAGTGAAAACCTTCATAATAAAATGGACAAGACCTCATGGTTGCCTGGGATTTAGGGACATTCTTTCAAAAACCTTATGCTCTGGAAGCTTGTGTGTGGTAATGTAGGGTGTACACAATTGTATACAACCCAATCTGGTCCCTTAAAGAGCTCATCTAAGCAGCACCCACCAACCTTATGGCTGCAGACATGTGTTTCCTATCTTCGGCCGCCCTTCTAGGTACAGTGGGCCGCCTGAGGCTCCAGGGGAATTCTACTATTAGATCAGGTTTGATGTGTGATAGCTCTGTAAGATATTGTTTCAGCAAATGTTCTGCCCTTTATATTGTTGAATTATTATTTTGAAGTGCGTATGATTACTTGGCACTAAAATGTAGCTGCTACCGACCGTCTTTAACTGCATGAACTGGGACTGATCATGCATGTGCACATGCCAACGTTTCCCACTTTCTTGGGGATAAATGCTCGTAAATATCATATAATGCTGCCAAAAACTTGGCAAAGATAAGCCGTAAGTTGTAACCGGCCACAAAAACAGACAAAAGAAAATGCTTGTTTCAGCAGGTCCTCCGCTTTAGAGGGAAAACAAAGATATGAAAGTTTACTTAATCTCGGAGGCAAGGCAGTACATAAGCTTCTAACATTACATCTTGAAGCAAGACGCATACTTAAATCCCACAAAAGCCTGCTCTAAAAAAAAAAAAAAAAGGCCCCATCTCCCCCATTCTGAATGCTTTCATGCTGAAACTGTATTATACCTTCAATATAGAATCCCACATACCAAGTACATTCCTTTTTACAGGATCTGGTTCTGAGTATACCTGTAAAATCTCCAATTTCCCCTAGGCCAGGCTGCTCATGCCAGAGTCTCATCAAAGCATTTGCACCTGGCTGGTGTTCAGTGTGGTGTAACACACTTTCACAGGCACAACAAGCTAATAGATATGTGGGAAACAAAGGCATTCTTCATGCCATTCTTCATCGTTATATTACAACGAAAGAAAGAAGGAAAGGACAGAATCTGTATGACGACATGAATTGCCCAGATACGTTCAAACAACTTCACCCATATGTTCTACAGGGCAATAGAATGTATCTCAGTTATATGGAGTGTCTGGTTCAGGCTGCAAACACTAATGATCTGTTTTCTTCGGCACAGATAAAAAACACCTGAGGGAAGGGTTGGTACCATGTGCAGGCCATGTGTGAAAACAACAATATTTACTTTGAAGCTACACCAAAAGCCACAGCAACAGGTGCGATGCCCCAATTTTGAGGAACGTGCCAATTCCTATCCACTTAAAAGTAATCTTGGGAATTTCAAAAATGAGCGACAGTAACAGACGGGTTTACATGTCAACGGGCCAAGCACCGACCTCTAATGCAGTAAAGAAACCCTCCTTCCCTCTATCGAAAACGACACCGCAGACACAGACACTTTTCCTTGGAAAAATATTCTTTCACACACAACAAAAGAGACCAGTGCTCAGTGTGCAGTTGAGACACACATACACAAGAGCACTAATAGGTAAATTCAACGTGTATCAGCTGTGTTATTTTTGTACTTTTTGCCAATGGAGCACAATAAAATATATAAAAAAGTGATTAAAGGTTCGTTAGAGCTGGTCCCATGTCTCTGTCTTCTTGTCTGTTGGCAGCTTATAACAAAAATGAAATGAGGTTTGGTGAAAAACAAGGCCAAAAAAACCTTTTTGCGACGGTTCAAATACCCATTATAAATCACATGACATTTTTATTTGAAACGTCTGACCAAGTGCTGCAGAATCAAATCAATCTTCCCGGATTCCTTGTGCCACCCCAAACACTTTCTAACCTTTTCTCCCAACAAATCTGATCCAACCTTCACCAGATTTGGTTTACCCATCCCTATCATTTCGCATAAAGCGCAATTGTTACAAAATACATTGTGCAATTGCAGCCAAAGCATGACTGGATAGTAAATTCTCAACCCCAGCAAATTGGAGCAAAACATGATTGCATTTCTTTATTCCATGTGCGGACAGGAGGTATGCATTCTCCAACTGCTTCGAGTTAAGTTTTATTCATGGCATTCCAAACTTCCCCACCAAAAAAAAAAGTTCTTCCACAGCTACATCCCACCGAGCGAGGGAAAGCAGTGAAACAACCATGGATATGAGTGTTCAAGCTCTAGTTTGTTCGGCAGTTCTTACAGTCAGCATTGATTGTAGTTTTACTACTACTAACTGTTTGTGGTTGGTCAAGTTTTTCTTTTTCTTTTTTTTTGGGGGGGAGGGGGGTATTGTGTGAAATCCACAATGATGACAGCAAAAACGACATTTAAAAGAGCAGTCTGTAAGATGATGCTTTTCAATCATCTTTAACTCACAAAATGTCAACAAAGGAAAACAAATTACACCAAATTTCCTTACTATAAATACAAATTCAACCGTTTACTTTCTGAATTCAAGTTTCTCTCTTTTACTGAACTAAGATAAGCTTACTCGCCTGTTTGAACTAGGGTAGTTTTCAGCGTGGTGTAACACACTTTCAAAGGTAACAAGCTAATAGATATATGTGGGAAACAACGGCATTCTTCAGCCTTATATTATAACAAAAAAGAAGGAAAGAAAGAAAGAAAGAAGGAAAGGACAGAATCTGTGTGGAGACATGAATTGCCCAGATATGCGTTGACTCCCCACGTCATTCACAGTTTTTGGTTGTTACAGAATTCCGTCAGCTAACTGGGTCCCTTAGCTGCAAGGCTAGCTGAGCTTCTTGCTAAGGGCAGCTATCTTTGGCTGCAGCAAAGAGTAGTGTGTCCATAGTAATGAGGAGTGAGCTGTTACCCTGACCCCTATAGTTTTGCAACTACTGTCAAATTCTTCTTGCAAATTACACCTTTGACAGGGATAGGCTTTTTAAGGATAATTTTATGTACATTTCCAGGCAACAGGTACGCGCAATGAGATATTTTGGCTAGAAATTCGACAAATATACTTGATAGGATTTGGAGTTTTTTGTTATAATTTCCTTTATCTTGTGTCAATCGAGGACTCTGGGTAAGACAGATTTAACAAAAACCAAAACCACATGCTCACAAGATGTCAGCATGTTTCTTTCTGGAATTAAATTAAAGGAGTGGACATTGTGCACTGCTGAGAAGGAAATGGAGGATGCTCATAAATCCAGAGTCCTTGGAACACATCTGTTTATTGTTGCTTCTGTTCCTTCCTCCTGTCTTTTCCCTTTCATCCAAGTCTCATACTCAAATGTCGTCCCCACGCCACTTCACAATGCAAGGGTTTTTTGTTTTTTTTTTTCTTACTGTTTCTCGCGGGCTGATTGGTATTGATACAGAAAAACAAGGTCACAAGAAGGTCAAGACAGCCTTGTGACTCGTACTTCATCTGGTAACCGCCTCGTGTGGTTTAACCGTAAAGCTTTGGGATGAGCAGGATATAACTGTAAGGCTTCTCTTACATTGTTCAGGCTCTCTTTACGCTGGCTCCAGTGCGCTCTTCTCTCACGTCCCAGAACAAAGAGACAGAAGGGATTTCTTGGGAAGGACTGGAAACAAAAACACACCTTGTACATAGCAACCACGAGCTTCTTTCAAGAAACTGGGCAATGGAGAAGTCTTTCCCTCCAAGGAGAGCTTGAAAATTGACCGGCAGTCCCTGCTTTGAGTTATCCCCTTTTGATATCATGTGTTTTGAATGCCCTTAGTATTTCACAGTTTTGCTCTTTCTCTGTAATAAACTCAATGCTAACATGGAGGTGTGTTTTATTGCGTGAGTTTGGAGCACGGATGACTTCAGCAGAGCCAATAAAACAGAAACATGCAGGGACCTAACTCTGTTCATCAGAAATGGTTTTGCAAAATGGACTAATCTGAAGAATCCCCTTGAAAGGGAAATGGTGAAACCAGGAATTGAGAGGGCTGAGTCAGTGCTCTATTACACACCTCTTAGTCATACAGGTGTCACTCCCAGCCTCTCCTGCCTCGCCTGCGAGAAGACACGTCCGTGCACATACGGCGCAGCCTGTCTTTGGCAGGATTTGGACAGTGACACATTTTTCTATTGTTTCGGCTCAGTTGGCGAGATATCAAAAGAAGCGATGGCAACGTGGTCAGAGCGTTCATCTGTGTAGTGCAGTGAAGTGCGGTGCAGCAGGATAATGATAGGATGATACACTATTCACACGATTCACCCTCAAATTATAGTAAAGCTGAAATCCTATGTGCGCACGAGGCCTAAACATAGCAGAAAAAACGTGTGACGGATCTACAACAAAACGTAATTAAAGTATGATAAATGTCGCTTCCTCATGACACTGTTTACACACAGGTTTAAGTCAGTCACGCACAAATATTAAACAGTTATTAGTGAGGCTTAACGATTGCTTTGCCAAAA
Source organism: Spondyliosoma cantharus (assembly GCA_900302685.1). NCBI lineage: Eukaryota > Metazoa > Chordata > Actinopteri > Spariformes > Sparidae > Spondyliosoma > Spondyliosoma cantharus. The sequence goes on from OMLP01044489.1 coordinate 40,851, forward strand.
CAAAAAAAAAAGGATTAAAGGGAAATAACCTGCTTTTTTTGCTTCAGGCATCTGGATGTGTTTTGGGAGGGTGTGGGACGCCATGTCATTTTCAGGATACTGTGCGTTGTTCGTCAACATTTGAGCCCTCTCATTAGTATAAACACTACCAGCAGGGGAGGCAGGGTGTGAGCTTTAGGTTTGGTGTTACTTTCTCTCAAACAAAATACAAAAGTATGCATTAAAAACACATATAACAGAGGCAAAAGTACGGGTTGCAAATGCACTTAGGTTTACAATTTAAGGGTATGTTCTTTCCTTCAGGCAGTGTTTTGTCCAACACATTTCTGCTCATTATTGTTAAAGTGAAGCAAATGAACCTGCCCGACAACACCCAGGCCTCTCCCAAGAAACAGTAAAACAGCCTTTGGTTTTTCTATTGTAAACAGACTCCTCCTGCTGGGAAGTTTCCATGCCACAGGGATATGCCATGCTCTCTGGAGCCCTCATCATCACAAACATCATCATCATCAGCTTATCTGTGATTACTGCATTCTTACAACTTGTCTTAAATAATTACTATAAGGGGTGCTTTCGTCAGCAATCACTCCCCCTCGCTCAGCATATTAAACTATGGGAGAGGGGGTTGCTGATGTACAATAACCACTGAAGAACACAAGCTGTACATACAACCCAGCTGTGAGAATAAATATCCTTAATGTACGCTTCTGCAAACCATGGATATGTTGAAACTTTCTTTATGACCCAACTTAATTTTTAGTCCTTTTGTGTTTAATGTAAAATTGTATTTGTGGCAATGCTGTGCTTATGGTCTGATTGGGTTTAGGAGCATAAAACCCTCATGGATTAGGAAAAATTATGTCTTGGCTTCCTGTCAAATACATCAGTTTTTTTGGTCCCTCTAACACAGCTGGAAATTGGCCTGAGGTCTCCTTATAAATATCCAGCGGTGTCACACTTACAAATTTTGCTGTGGTTGCTGGCTTGGCAGCCTTTTTTCGCCTGCAACTCCACAACCATCTCCTGGTACGACAGTCAGGTCATAAAAATGTAATGCGAACCGAATATGGCATGTTTCAGTGAAATGTCATTCCTGTAAACAGCAAACACGCAAATGCGAATGTATCAGTTGTTTTTTGCAGAAATATTAACTGCCAACATTTTATCCTGCCGTCTGGGCTGGTATATAATACGTCAAGTCACTATGGCATCATAAAAACAGGATAAGACAGTTTTACATATCCCATTTTATTAGCTATTTCACAATTTAAAAAAACTTTTTTAGTTAGAAAACTAATACATTTACCAGACATCGGTGGTCTACCAGGTTGCTGCATACAAATACATAGTCATCGATAGCTGACCATCCAATCTCCTCTAAGGCTGCTTCTGGTGCTGTCAATTGTATCATACAATCCTCACAGTAAACTTTTTAGGATGAGAAGTTCCAAAAGTGCTCATGATAATGGAAAGTTTAAACATCTACACTACACTACCTTTATCTGCTGATAAAAACTGTGTGGTATTACTTAACAGTATGATTGAAAGCCCCAGAAAAAGTGAGTGAATGGACCTTCAGTAGAGATTGTTTGGTCAACTTGCTTGTCCGAGGTCAAGTCAGTGTTATAAGCACACAATTAACAGTTTGGTTAATACACTTCTATCTAGTGTCAGTATCAAAGCAAAGTGTGTAAAAATATGAACAGTACTGAAATATACTGTCAGACTAATATTTGAATGTAAACTAGGTTAAAATTTTCTTCTCAAAGATCTCAATTACTATTAAGGTATAAATCAGAGTTTCTTATGACACAAATTTATTTTCCTAAAAAAGTACATTGATGCTAATATAAAGGGTGTGAGTGTCAGGAGGAAAGTCTTGGCATGTTTTAAGGCACAATATTAAATCCCAGCACTGTGTCAAAAGTTGACCTCTTCAAAATCAAGCAAATATATAAAAAGGGACACCTGAGCTGACTCCACAGCAGTGTCACAGTGTCCAACATCAAGGCAGAAGAAGTTTCAGTTTAGGCAAACAAAGATTAGTTTCTAAGTATTTATCCCACTTAAGGCCTAAGCTGTTGTATTCTTTGTTAAGCACTGAAATGGCACTTATGGTAAGACTGCAAACGATGCTTAAACATTCAGTTTACAGTCCTTTCATCCAATAAGCAATCCCTCAAATCTCCAACACAGATGTCAGGACTCTTTTGAAAACTAATAATCCAGCACACACTCATTTTTCCTATTGTGGCAGCTTCACAACAGCTTTCCTCTTCCTGTAGCAGGTGAGTCTAACTGTATGGTCAAACACTGAGCCATTTGAATTTTTTGAAAACGTTGAGAATGCACCGTCAGGTTTTCTTAGTAACACTTTGATCAAATTAGTTACTAGAAACTTAACTTAGTTAATAGAAACTTCTTGTTTTTCTTAGTCTTTTTTCTTCACAGCTGACTCATCGGCACACATGACTTTGGCCAACAAGCCATACATGCCCACAGAAACCTACAGAAGCAGTACAACCTTCAGGCCTCGTACAGTGGAGTGACAGTGCCATCCTTCCACTCAATCAGGATTTCTCCTCGTTGTAAAGTGGGGGAGGAGTGTGGGAAGCGCATGGCGTGCTCTGTCAGCGGGGCTCTTTCACTGGCCACCGGGGACCCAGGAATACTCCCCTCTGGCCTCGGTGTGTATGACTTTAGAACACACACAACTTTCTTCCTTCTAGCACAGCAAGACAGAAAAAGACCAAAAGTTGGTGTACATAAACATTTCCCTTCGCACTCATGCTCTTTGATTTGTTTTGCCCAATATTTCTTCATTTTCTCCCATAATGAGGTTTTCTGATTCACGGGTGTCTCTCTGCTCAACTGTGTTCTTTTTTGGAATTGAGTTTAATATTTTTTGTTAATTATAGATGTATATTCACTGTAGTCAATGGATCTGGGTCTCCAGTGCACAGGGTGGTATCTGCCTATAAGACAGGTCAGCAACAATCAATCGATATTTGTCAAATAATAGATTCATTGGCAACTATTTTGATGATTGATTGATCAATTTGAGTATTTTATACATAAAGTATAGTATTAGGAAGAAGGTAACGATGTTTAAGTTCTCTGCTTACTGCTTCTTAAATGTGAATAATTTCTACTCTGTGACAATAAAGTGAATGTCTTTGGGTTGTGGACAAGATATTTCAGGATGTCATCTTGAGCTGTGGGAGGAACATGATCGACCAAACAAATTGGTCAATAAAATGCTGCACATTACAAGAGACACGATTTAGCAGTGAAGATATGTCTTAAAAATACTTTATTTTCATATTAAGACTCAAAATGTATCCTATTAACATTGAATAGAACAAATGTTTCGCCTTAGAGAAACTGTTCCCATATCATATAAATGATTAAGATGAAAACTAAATGATCTTTTATTTTGTTATCAGTGTGTCAACTTACCTTTCCAATATTAAATCTATCTAAATGATAATGATAACAAAAATAAACTGTATTTGTGTTACATGTGTGATTAGCCACTCACCTGTTCGAGTAAACATTCAGGATCAGAATCACAGTCCCCAGGACCAGAGCTAAAGAGCTCAGTACCAGCATGGTTATCTTCCAGCCCATCCCTATATATAAACACACATGCAACACATCATTCATCTTAAACAAAACCCCATTTCAACTCATATTGACCTCTTTCTAAGCTCAGATTTCTGCTCTGTCAAGACTCTTGACTGACAAATAACTCCTTTACAAACATTACAACACACCCACCATGAACTGTTTTTCATTCATCTAACGCCATCTAGTGGTGGAACAGTCACATTTATACTGACCGACGCAAACTGTTTTAATACTCTATTGTGGAATCAAGCATTTCCACGGATTAAATTGGACATGCAGCAGATGCATTCCATGTTTTACTGATTACAGTTTACCACGCTTACCATAGTCCATACTGTAGAAAATCATGGTGGGGTCTGCAGGGGATTTGGTGCTCAGAGATGGAGGAGTCTCATCCGTTGCAAGATATGTTTCTGTGACATCGACACCTTTAATATTTTCAACTGGAAGACAAGAGGTAAAAAAAGACACAAACAAATCAAATGTAAGTGACGAACGAAACTGCAAATCTCAGGTTGGGGAAGAGATTTTAGTAATAAGAAGGAAATCAGTTCATGCAGGACCTGCCGGATGTACAGGGCAACACTGTCACTACTAAGTCACAGTGATGCTGTTTCATGGAGTGGCTGGCTGTGTTCCAAGAGGAGGAAAATATTGATTGGCCAGAAAAGCACTTACTAAATTAGATCCTCTGCCTCAAACCAGGCAAGTTGTAATGTATTCTGTAGGCTGCAATGGAATACATAATCAGTACATGGACTGTTGAAATGCAAAAATATATCAAAGACAAACGTATGTTTGCCTTGGCATGTTTTAGCCCACAAACGAGTTTGCACACATTTCATTTTAATGCCAATCATTGTCATTTTGTGCACCGTGGTGTAAAAATCAATCTCAAAGCTTTTGAAGCATTCTTGAACAGGGTAACACATCACAAAGAATGGGAAGAAGAATATCCTGTAGGCTCCTTGTTGGTGCGTTCAAGGAAATGGAATACTTCAAGCTTTTAGGATCAGCTTCTGAATAGCAATCATTTCAATACAAGAACAATCCCTACAGTTATGCTTTCTTGCATGAATGCTTAGATGCCAGATGGGCCATGGTCCCTGCAGGTAACTGCAGGAAAACAAAACAACAATATACTGTTAGTTTCTTTCTAATACTCAACTTCAGCATTGATCCGAAAAATAAAAAATATGATCCACTCTTTAATGCAATGGATTTCTTTTGAAGCCAATCCCTATTATCTGCAAATTAACATTTAAAGTGCACTGGCATGACTTGATTACAAGCTGGGAGGAAAATGGGAAATCAATCTAAAAGCTCTAATATGATTTGAAAATAGGTTCATCACAAAATGATTTACATTGTCAGTGATTCAATTTGTTATTAAAAGGGATTTAGACCATCCGGTTCTTTCAGGAAATGTATGTTACCTTTATTAGTCACAATAAAGATTCAGTGTACTACTGCTAGTGAGACACTCTTATGTCCTTACATGGTTCAGCCTGTCCGTGTACATCAGAGATGGCACTCGGAGAAATCCCAGGTTCCAACGATTTCCCCAGATGGTGGAGAGGTTGGTGTTTGTCATGTTTGTTGTCTTTTCCATTGCACAATGTCTGGTTGTCAAGTGCGCGCCACCTGCTGCCCTGCTAATAAAGAAGATGGGTTGAAATAATATTAAGCTAGCATTTCCTTTTTTTGTAGACTTACTCTTAGTAGGTAAGAAAAAAAAAAAAAAACATTTCCTCCCTAGTTTTTAGATCCTGTTTACATAATCTGATTAATGTCAAATCAGGCACAATGTCACACAGGACGTTGTGTTCCTTCTCCAAAATATTCATACCTGCTTATGTTCCCGTGACAGGAAGACCAAGGTGGATTCTAGCCTGACACTGAGGTGCAGCCCCTTCCCTGTCAAAGTCAGGTGTCCTTTCTTGGAACAGGACCATGTCTGGCTGCTTGCCTCTCTGCCCGTATCCGCCGCTGCCACTCCAGCACCAGTCTTGTCATTTTCAGCCTGAAAGATGCACGGCTGCAGGTTGACACCTTCATACTGCTCTCCTGGTGCAGTCAGACACTCCCCAGTGTGGTGACTGCTGAGAGCCTGGCTCTCTGGGAGCCAACGCCATTCCTGTAAGGCTGAGTATTGGCTGCAATCAGCCAGAGACACTCGACCTCCAAAATTTCCTTCTTGGGCCTGCAGACATTTTCCCAGCAGCTTATTCTGGATCTTTAAGCCTGACACCTCTGTGGACGAGACATTTAGAAAAAAGTTGTGAAATGAATTTAAGTACATGTTCTTATTAAATTCATACAAGTCGGTAGATTATAGTACAGCTGTAACCATTATTCAGTTAACTGATTATTAGAGCAATAGAAACTTGGTTGCCAACTATTTTGATAATCGTTTAGGCAATTTTTCAAGCAAAAATGTCAAACATCTACTGGCTCTTGCTTTGTAAATGAAAATATTTGTTGATTTGAAGTATAACAATTCACGACAATGACAATTCATTTGAAGACGTCACTTGGGCTCTGAGAAATTTTCATGACCATTTTCCACACAACAGTTTATAGATTAAATGATTGATCATTTCAATGTGAAAATAATCAGCAGTTTATTCAATAATGAAAATAATTATTAGTTTCAGCCTTAGATTGTAGCTTCATTTGTAACATAATATGGAAACACTTGTATGTAATATCATATTAAACGACATGGGTGAGTTTACAATGTGAATAAAATGCTCGTGTTGTTGTCTAGAGGCATGGATACGACGCTCAACTGCCCAACTGAAAAGAATATAAAAACAAAATTCCATTTAAAAAACATATAATTTAATGTTCCTTTGCTTCTACGCAAACGTGTTCATAAAATATTACATCAGAGGTTTAAAAAGTTAATGTCTTCTGAGGCCTAGCCTTAATCGGCATACAACTGACGCAGTAATGTCAATATCATTTTCACTTTTGGGTTTGAGGTTTTAAGTGTTAGCGTAAAGCGAACTTTAAGCTAGCTGCGATATCAGCTAGCTGAACTCTTCTGGTGATAGACATCGATCAGGCAGAACATTATGACCACCTGCCTAATATTGTGAAGGGTCCCCCCACAGCTCTGACCTGTCAAGACATGGACTTAAGACCTCTGAGGGTGTCCTGCGGTGTCTGGCACCAGGGATTTAACTTATATAGTGGGTCCTCTGGGTTCTGTATGTTTGGGGAGGGGCCTCCATGGATCAGACGGACCTGCTCCAGCACGTCTTACAGATGCTCGATCAGACTGGGATCTGGAGAAAGTGGAGGCCCGGTCAACATCTTCTTTGGCCCTTCATTCAGTGTGTTCCTCGAGCCGTTCCTGAGCAGTGTTTGCGGTGTGTCAGGGCACTCCACACTGGGGAGTCACTGCCATCGGGTAGCGCTGTTGTGACGAGGGGGTGTACTCGGTCCACAGCAAGTGTTTGGGTGGTGGGTGGTGCGTGTCAAGTGGCGTTCACACGAATGCCAGCACCCGAGGTTTCCCCGCAGAACATCGCATTGTGATGAGACGATCAGTGTTATTCACGTCACCTGTCAGCGGTTTTAATGTTGTGGCCGAAACAGGTAGCAACAGTTTGTAACTTACAGCAACTCAGCTGCTAAGTTATGACTAAAGTGCTTTACTCTTTCTTACGCTCTCTAACTAATGTCAGAGTCCTTCGGCTTAGTTTAAACCAAGTTATGACGCAGTAATGCATTCACCTGAGCAGCTAGTGTTACAGTTAATGCAGTGAAGCAACGTTTCAGCATCGCTGTGTCCTCAAGATTAGCCACCGAAAAAAAAAAACAATCGACAATCGGAAAGCGCGGTTACTAGAAAAAAAAAGTGGAACAACTTGTACTACTTGTCTTACCTTTGAAAATCACAAAGGCGAGCAAACAGACGCACGGCAGCCTCCTTCCCATGGCGATGGCGACGGCAGCCGCAGAGGGTTTGTTTGGGATCTCCCGTGACAATCCGGCTTCGCAAGCAGGAGCAAGTGCATGTGGGCGGGGGCAGAAGCTCCCGCAGCCTCCCTCCGTGCATCCATCACTTGGATAGATGAATGGAGCATCCGTGCATTCCTCCACATAACTCTTGAGGGGAGAAGTGTAGATTGAAATTCCTTGTCATTGTCCACAATGACTATAGTAGGTGGTCATTAATGGCCTATTGATAAAATCTCAGCGGGCTAGTGTTAACGCTGCCTTTCTTTTTTTTCTTTTTTTTTCATACAGTTTTGCATATTCTGTATATTACTGTCTTTTATTACTGTTCAAAATCTGTTTTTTGTTTTTACAGTTGATAAACACAACTGCAGACACTCCATGTTTACCACTACAGTAGGCAAGAGAATGTGTTTACAACCAGTGTGCCACGACTCCATGGACTACCAATTAGATTTAAAGAGCATAAATCTGTTATAAGGAGAAAACAGTGTTCCCAGCTGAATGGGATTTGCCCACTCGTTACTGTGAGGGATGGGACAGCTTTTGTGGGGACTGCGTGGCCACGTGATGTTTTTCTCCATCGCGAATCCGCGAGATCAAAATAGATTCTGTGGAGAAATCTGCGAACGTGATTGTGTAGCAAAATCAAACTGTGTTTCAAGAGAATTAACATTTCACACCCCCCCTTTGTGTGACACTCATTTGTTCTCCGTACAAGTTTTGAGCCTGCAAACAGGACACAAAACATCTCACAAAAACCTTAGATTTTTAAAGGGAGTCTGAGTCTCCACCTCAAACTACTCAGGCACAGGTTTTGCTCTGGAGGACAGATCCCAATTAACATTTCCTGACACAGATCCCATTTTCATACCAGGTGTAAATGGGGAGACAACGTAATGAATTAATTTCTGACTTGATGTTACATCACTATGACATTGTGACATACACCTTGAGGTTATAGTCAACTGAGATGATTTCACAGATATTGAGCGTGTAGATGACATCGACAGGGATCTTCATTTGGCAGGTGGCAGTTTCCTCTGAGTTCGGTTTGATAATGTCCCCCACCACTTTGCACAGAATTTTCACGCCGGAGCCTGCGGCCCTGTACACGACTTCCTGCAGTGGGTAGAATTTAGGCGTCATATGTTTGGACGAGGAATCAAGATTGTGGCGAGAGAAAAAACTAGACTCCTCTTGTCCTTTCAACAGAACACACTTCTTTTCCTGGTTTCATATCATACTAACTCTCAGATTAGCCTGTCTCCTGCTGACTGCCTCCTACCTCACTGTATTTGGGCATACACTGTTTTCATACTGCCATTTTATCCATGGTTGATTTTTCTGCATTCACTGTTTTCACACCTCTTTATTGTTGTCATTCTTTCGATGTCAACTAACTGTATCTTTAGTCATGCGACTTATCTTAAAAACTTCCCCTTAAGCAGCCGGGAGAAGAAGAAAAGCTACATCACAGTGCTGTTTGTTGACCTCCGCTCAGCATTCACGACAATCTCACCCATGAAGCTGATAACTAAAAAAACTAAACACTCTGGGCTTAAGTGCAACACTCTGCCACTGGACATTGGACTTCCTCAAAAGCAGACCTGAGAGTTCTTGGCAGTTGGCAGTCACACTTCCTCTACGTCCTCTGACTGCACTCCCGTCCTCTTGGTTGAGAGCTTCATCCAGTTTGAAATCCTTTATGCAAGACATTTTTAGACGTGTCAACCAAATGCACTGTGACTCCTACCTGCGACAATGCAGCGTGAGGTATTGGCTTCCTACCCATTATTGCATCCTGGTTCAAATCTGCTGGCAAGGAATTATGCAGCTCTACCCAAGAAGACCTCCAATATTGCCAGATTTCAAGCAGTTGAATATTTATTACACCATAGCCTACTTTTGAGCTATCCACATATCATAACAAATAACACAGTTTTACACACTTCAGGAAATTACAATGGATCTTACATCTCCTTTGTGTGGCGTGAAGGAGTTTACAAGCTGTCACCTTGTTACGCAACCCAGTCTTATGTTATGACAAATAAATGACCTTTTACCTTGTAAAGTCTATTAGCAATTTACCATATGCAATGTATTAGCCTGAATATTAGGCTATTTCACACTACATTTACCACATTATCCTTTTAAAAAATGTAAGTCAAATCTCTATTTTAAAAAGAGGAAGGAAGGAAATAGCTGCATTTTTGATATAATGAGGCTATTTACCTTGGTATTAAAGCATGTTCCAGATTGGAAAAAAGTGCTGTCACTCGAAGAGACGAGTTACCTGGAAGTTCATTATTCAATTATGCATGTCAGAAGAAGCACTGCCGATTAGAGAGTATGACAAATCAGGTTGCACTACATTGTGGCGTTGAAATGAAAACACACAACAGGATTAATGGTCGAGAGAAGTGTTTGTGCAGAACATTACGATGTCACAGAGAAGCTGACCATTGACATTTTGGATAGGCTATAAAAATGTCATCACTTCATCTTGTTATCCTATTAGACATTTAAGGGGAAAATCTGTCATAATGACATACAACAAAACATAATGACTCTGACCATGGCTGCTTACTCATTCAAACCAAGCAACTAAGTACAGAGGGTACTGTGATCAGTATAGATTGCAAAACTCCATGACGCAAATTGTGATTTGTGATCGTTTTCATCCACTACTTCCTTTGCACCACTCCTCATTTCCCAAGCTTTACATCTGTTTCTTAGGTTTAGTAAGTAATAACAGTAATAACATTTGAAGAATATTTATACATAGGTGTATATATCAATCCCCATATATCCAGCATCATAACAAACATGTTGTTTAGGTTACCTAAAAAACATAACCTAATTTAACACACACACACCCACCACAACCCACAGGTGCATTAACAGGAACTAACACACCAAGATTAAATACTTTGTTTTTCAATATGGCCAACTTTAAGCTTGTTTTCAGAAGCAAACCAGTTGAGTTTAAGGGCTGAAAATAATTTGCTGTGCGTAGCGGTGAGTGAATAGACATCTGAACTAAAAGTAGATAAAACAAAAAAAACAAGTGAAGAACCATTATTAGGGGTGTAATGGTTCATCAAACCCACAATTTGGTTCGAACTTAGTTTTTTGACTCACGGTTCGGTTCAAACCTCGGTTTTTAAAAACATACTGGAACCATACCTTTTGGAAAAGTTCCAGAAAAAAATTCTGGATTTTATTAAAGAATTGTTGCATTGCAGTATCAAGTACATGAACATTACTTAAGTTATATTAACTTAACCAAGACTTTAACACTTCTCTTTAGACCAGTCCACAATAAAAAAATGAATTAAAAAATCTTAAAAAAAACACTTCTATTAATCTCTTAACTATCCAGGAATACAAAAAATAAACAGCGAAACAACAATATGGCATGCGGTTACTTTTCAAAATAAAACAGTGTTGACACCAGCACACACATCTCAAAAAAGAGACAAACACAAGCTCTTCTGCTAATCCTTCGGTCGGGAACACTTCCTGCTGCTGTGTTTATGACACAGACCTATAACTGCGGTCGTGAGTGATCATGTGATTATCGCGGGAACTCCTCGGCCTCGCGACGCCAGCTGTCTACCGTACTGCACCGTGGCGACTCAAAAGACAACCGGTGGGGAACGCAGCGGACTCGAAATTATGGGTTACTTGCTGCTCCGCTGGGCTGAGTGAGCTCAGTGTCGGGGTGATGTCTCCACATTTGCACTTGCATGTTTGAAGTGTTGCCGGCCCCTCCCACAAAAAGTTTCATAAAACACAGACGACAAATTACGTGCGCTTTGATAACAACACGACTGTCATCCTCCTTAATATCAACTGGAAACCCAAAATGTCTCCACACGGCTGGAATGTGGCCGGGGGATCTGCGAGCTCAGGTTTATTACCCATCTTGCAGAAATGAAACTGACCTGACACACGTGTGCGGTAGGGGCGGGGTGGGGATGAACCGAGGTTTGTGAAGTTAGAATGAGTTTCTGAACCTAAGTC
>OMLP01044493.1:0-10639 GCA_900302685.1 Spondyliosoma cantharus
CGATGGCAGCAGAGGCGACACGAGTTCGGCGGCAGAGAGCGAGTGGACGGTCAGCTACGCTCAGATCCTGGCGTCCCTGCTCACTGAACAGGCGCTGGTGCAATTCTTTGAGAAGCCGCTGGACCTGTCCGCAAAAATCGCAGAGGCCAAGGAGAAGCAGTATCACCAGCGGGCGGGTTTGCTCACACTGCAGCAAAGGACCAGCTGACTCCAATGTGAACAGATGACTGTGGGCCACGACACAAGTATAGAGAAGAACTATAGAGAAAACCACAGAATCAGTATCATGTGACACAATGTGACAAAATGCAGCGGCTTCAAATCCAGAAGCTAGCCAGGAAACTAAAGCCTTGAAGTAGTGTGTAACTTTTATACTTCAGTAGTACGACTGTAGGAACTGCAGCCGCGCTGACTCGACTCCCTGACCAACTGTGTCCTGTAGCTGGAGGGAGTTTTTTTTCCCCCAATCATTTTGAGCCAAAAAAACAGTTTACAAGCTCCAGATCTCAGCAGCAGGCCTTGTGATGGTGGACTCACTGGTATCAGCCACCGACATCAGTAACGACATGGTCATCTTGTGCTACAGGCCTGCACCAATTCTAACTCTTGCCTTCTTCTGCCACCGTAACGATGCCGACAGTTAAACTGTTTAGTGGACGTATAATCTAATAAGGCACCCTTTATAGAATATTTCTATGTTGGGACTAATTCCTTTAATCATGGTTAAAGGTGCAATATGTCAAGAAGCGATGGTCCACGAGTAAAGCTCATCACTCAGGACGCGGCTGCTGGCTGCTCCCCCGAGTACGTACCTGTCCCAGCTGCGCTCCCTGAGAAGCTGCTCAACACGGCTCTGTTTCTTGCTCGCCCAGCCCCAAGTTCTGGCCTCCATGTCAGTCCTGCTCTCCACGTGCATTCCCCACTTGGTCCCTCCTGTCTCCTCCTCCTCCTGGGGGTCCAAAGCTCCTCTGCTAGCGGTGTAAACACCGCCCAGGGGCTCTGCGCTCCCAGTCCGGACCACTAAACTGAGGCTTAGCTAACGGAGGTTTCTCTGCTGATATGCTGCCTCCTCTTTGTTTGGCGTATGAATTTACAAATGGACAGTCCTTACATATTGCACCTTTTTAAAATGAATCATTTACTATTTTTTTGCAGATCAGTTCTAAGAAATTGATTACAATAACTTTTAGGTTGTCAAGTAATGAAACATCATTTATATCAAGTCAATAAACAGTGTAATTAATAGTGTCTCACTTTCTAATAAGCCATTACTGTTAACGTTACACACATTTTTACATTATATTAAGCCGACAGCCAAAGTTAGTAAGTTAGCAGTTAGTATGCTATATTTATTATGAACGATCCAACAACTCCTGAAGTGTAAAAGTAAAGTTGCTAAAAATGAATTATGATCCAGACTCTCACATTTCCAGGACGTCAGAGGTCAAACAGTCCATCTAAGCGGCCGTCATGACGGTAACAAGTGTCCTGCTGGAGGAGGATGAATTATCAGAGATGTGTTTAAAACCTGCCATCCCAAAATATGTCCCTATTAATACTTATGACTGATCTGTACAGCACTAGTAAATGATGAAGCACTAATAAGCCATTCAGTTGTTGTATGAAACCCTTTCTAAAGGCTGCTCGATTAGAAAGGTGTACCGATGATCTTTGACAATGCAGCATTAAGGACAAATCTAGCATTCAGTGTTCTTTTTATTGATTTTATGACTTCTGTTTCTTCAATATGATATGTTTTCACCTGCACGCACCTGGAAATAAATATATTTTTTAAACTTTTTCAAATTACTGGAAAATAATCTACAGTGATCTGAAACAGTTGCAGAAAGCAGAAAAAAAAAAACCCACACTGTTGGTCTCGTCCTTTGAATAAAAGACACTGTGTAAAGACGTCACTTCTCTCTTCTCTTCGACCCGCTCTAATAACAAACCACTCAGCAGCTATATAGATTTTATAGCAATAAAATGTTTTCCAGTCTCCCTACAACAGAGATGATATCATGTTGTGGAAAGGCAAATAGTGCATCTGGTAGATTATGACACTATTAGATAATTTAGCTTTGACTAAAATTAAACATGCAACGTTCCTAAGACAAAGTTGTCTCAAAACTACAGATGTTTTCAAGGCAACATGGAGACAACAAAGTCGGACAGGTCCACCCGTCTTTCCTACATTGTCTTTAAGTTCTTCTGGTTTCTAGAGAAAAGCAATCTAAATTTTACACCATAAAGTAACTATGTTGCGTGACTGTGAGTAAGACTCCTCAAAAAGAGAAGACTACGGTCTACAGGGTGGAAGAAGAGGAGTAAGTATGACAGGGTGCACATGTCTTGGAATTTGGAAGCTCATTTCTTCTTCTAGAGACATGTTTGATCCATTTTCAGCGACAGTCTGAGTGCAGACGAGGGCCTGAGTGGGCACAGGGATGAGTGACACACGTCAGGCACAGGCAGGGTCGTTTGCCTCGGTTTGGTTTGGTTGCCAGATATCAAGACACACATCTTTTGGTATCACTATGAAATCAATGGATCAACAGGAGAAAATAATAATAAAGTGCATAGAGGGAGTGTGGGCAGTTAGAGTCGTGGTTAAAAGTTCACATCCAGGTTGTGTAGTAAATCTAGAATATATGAAAGTTTCACTTTTTGAATTAATTTACAGAAAAACTTCTCAATGATATTCAAAATTTTTGAGATGCACTTGCACGTTTTTTTACAAGTGGTTGTAAACTTTTGACCACGACTGTATGTATATTCTCCTGTTCAGCAGTACAAGTGGGTGGGTCCAAGTGGAAATGCAAGCAGCCAAGCTCACCAATCATAACAGACTGGGCTTTTATGGATGGGGCCCTTAAAGAGACAGACACAAAAACAGAGCGTCCAGACAGAGGGTGAAAACAGGCGCTGCAGCAATGGATAACGTGAGAAAAATCATGTGGTTTTTAAACTTTAAAGCATGTAAACCTGAATGAAAACATAAAAGCGTAATGTGGGAGCTTTAAAGGCTCTGAGATGGAAGATGATGGTCAAAGTTGAGAATGAAAAGAAGGAGGCAGAGAGCTGCAGGTGCTGGGTGTGCTTTATTAGCTACTGATTAAAGGATGTGCCTTACTCTTTAATAATTGGAAGAAACAAAACACACATTCTACTAGTGGCCAGCCGTCAGTATAAAGGAGGGAAGCCTGAGGCTCGACTCGCACAACTCTTCAGGAGTGGTTTATACGTTGAGGAGGTAGATGGTAACTGACTCCTTCTAAGTTTCATTATTTGAATCAATTCTTTTTCTCTCTCTCTCTTTCTCTAAGTATTTCCATTAAAGGCATAATTAGAACTATTTGAGCCCACTGTTTTCATGAGAAAAATCTCTGTCAGTACAACTTGGACAAAAAGTGTTTTATATATATCAAATATTTTTTGAAATTTACAATATAATGGGCCAGGACGTTTGTCATGTCATGTAATCTCTAGCTTTTTTCCAACACAGTGTCTGAGAACACTTTCAACAATCTAACACAGTCTGTCATTCATAGTAGGCAGAGTATTTATAATCAGAAATATTTATATGTGTCATACCATGATGCTTATGTCACATCCACGGGCAACGGGGGCAGCAGCATATGAATGAAAACAGACTTAGTAACGAGAATCACAACACAATCAAAACACAGTGACAGACCTACGAGAAACTCAAAGCTACACATTGCACTAAGCCACGGTTGTGATCACAGGAAGACCAAATCAGTTTGCCCTGTGGATGTGTCTCGCCCACTCTGGAGGGATGATGGGCGGGCTTTGTCTTTAAACTGCTTCAACGTAGTTGGCCGGCAGCATGCCGGTCTTGCCGGTGCGCTGCACGGTGCCGTACATCCACCCCTCGTCGATGGACTGCACGTTGACGATGACATCGCCGTCCTTGAAGGACACCTCGTCGTTGTCGGCTGCGCTGTAATCGTACATGGCACGCACAGTTTTCTGCAGAGAACGAAGAAAAAGATGGCGATGAGAGTCAGCGTGCGAAGCATGTGAGGGTGGTGTGACTGCTTATTGGCGATAAAGAGTGACAAAAAGGTCAATCGGACTATAATACGAAGCAGTTGCAATGATGGACGGTTTGATAAGAGTCTGTGAGTGGAGAGAGGAGGAGATTCAGTAGGGTGTGTGCGTGTAATGTATGTTTGTGCGTGTTTGGATGTTTGCATGAGAGGCAGTGATATAATTGGTGAGATTTAAGTGTATGTTCTTGTTATTGGCAACAAACTGTGTGTATCTAAACCATGTTTCATCTTAGTTCTCTGAGCTGCTGCTGTTGTTACGAAAAAATATTTAAAACACATCAGCGAGCCAATCCCGTATTGCATTTTAACGATTCAGGAAATACTGCACTACGACCACACTGGAGTTTGTTCTAAATACTTCATTCGTCAAACATGCCAAGAGAGGAGGCTCAGGTAACTGCAACTCTTGTTACTCTTGTTATGAATCAGACCCAATCCTGTCTGTGCATCTGGCCTCTTCATTACACACTTTACTGAGCAAGTCTATTTAAGTCAATTTGACAAGTGAGCGTAGAGGGTTGAGCTTGTTCTGGTCACAGCCCCATGCTTGCAGGACCACGTGTGTGCACGCAGAGCAAAATCACCCCCTTGTTGGTTTTTAAGTGTGCAGGTTTTTAGAGCACACCATAGACAAGCTTCATTTCTCTCTGTCTATTTCGACCTTTATGTCTGTGCAGCTGACACAATGTGTACTTCCCTTTATGCATGCTGGCAGTTTGACATAGAAGAAGAATCTTTATTTGATCACATATCATACAATTTACAACACGGTGAAACCCGTACTCAGCATTAAACCCGTCACGAGGGGGCAATGGTTGCAAGCAATAACCCGTTGTGCATGTTTTAATGGTGGTACCCCGAGGAAACCCACGCAAGAACGGTGAGCCGGATTCAAAACCCTTCTTGCTGTGAGGCAACAGTGCTAACCACGGTGCAGCCAAGCTTTAAGGAATAATGTGAAGTAGTTTTTCACTACTGTCTCTGGTTGAGGGTTTCAAGCCTGTTTCACCTCTGACCACAACCAGCTCGTCTGATGGATGTGGTTATGTGTGGTCAGACGTGTGGCTGCACCCAACACTGACGTCTAGGTGTTCTGGAGTACACCTGCGCACCACCGCAACGGGGTGACAGGTTGGACCACTACAGCAAATGATTTTGCTGTCCTGTCATGGTACGCTTTAAGCTTCCCAATGCTGCCTTATGCAGTGTGTGTAAAGTGACTGTGTGTTTACTGACCCCAGTGGTAGAGGGGTGTGAGGGGACAGAGGAGACTGTGGTCTGCTGGGTGGCCACTGAAGAGGACCTCTGCTGCACCTCCACAGTCTTAGCATGCTGGTAACCTGCAGATGTTAAAAAACGTACAGGAAACCACATATGAGGCACGATCTGGCACATGACCTGTGGTGTCTGCTAAAATACACCGACATGTCAATATAACACATGATACAGTATACTGTGGTGATTCCGGACCATTACCGATAGAGGAGGCCATGAAGCCGTTGCTGTAGAGGGACATGTGGTGGTCGCCGTCCTGGGACACCTCAGACTTCTCATCAGCCAGGCCGCTCAGGGCGCTGGTGGAGCGGGAGTGCTCCTTGCTGCGACGCTGAGCTTGCACTGTAAGGACAGTGTTAGATCATGAAATTTGATGAACTAAATCATACTTATATTTCCCCTATGAAGTAATCTTTTAAAATGTCTCATCTCACCTGACATCATGTGCAGACTCCTGGACTGGATATTGTCCTCAGCGGGGTCGTAGTCAAACACAGAGCCGGGGTTTGTGCGCCACACGCGCAGATCTGAGGCCAAACACAGGATCAGGCAAACAAGTCTAACAAACAACTAGTCTCAGTCTGTGTTTGAAACAGGTTGTGCCTCTCATGTAGTACCACTGCATTTGAGTTTTGGAGTAGAGTATCCAACAGACAAATCATTGAGGATCTTTGAAAAACACAGTTTTGAAGGTATTTCCTCCTTTTATCCATTAAAATATATTTTGTCCGCTGCACAATTAAGATTTTCATGATGTCTCTCAAGTGATCTCAATTTCTTAATTCAAGCCAAAATGACACCATAAATCATTTCATTTTCTTCCAGATGGTTTGAAAAGTCTTTGAGTAATCGGCAAATACCTTAAAAAAACCCACATAAGCATGAAATTCTTATAAAATGACCTGGATTTTTCAGGGAGACAACCTATGACTGTGTGCAATCTAACCGTACCAGTGATGGTCTCCTGGTCGTGCTCGATGGCACGCCTCCTCTCCATCTCCACCACACGCCTCTGGATGCCGCGGTAGTTGATGTCGCTGAAGTCCTGGGTGTTCTTCTTCACGCGCTCTGTCACCGGGTCAGAGGTGGTGGGAGTGAAGCTGCCCTTGCTCTTCTCGAAGTCCTCATGGTATCTCACCTAGAAAGTAACAAACACAGTTTATACATATATCTATGCATCAATCTACAAATATGGGAAAAGAAGTGGAAAAGATAACTACCTGGAGTAGAAATAAAACTTCAGCTACATTAATTAAACCAATCATCACAATGTCTTACTCCAGAGATGATGCGCTGGGTCTCCCTGACGCGCCTCATCTCGGGTGTGTCCAGAACGAAGGCGGCCTTGCCCTGCACCTGCTTACGGAAACTGTCAGAGTACAGCACCTGATGGAAAGTGGGGTCAGGATGGTAGAGAACAGAAGACACGCAAGTGAGCGTCTGAAATGTGGCAGAACTGAATCTATCATACAGCAGCTGTTAGCATCCACAGCACAAAGGGCTTGGCAAAGAGGAAACACACAGCTTCTGACAGAAGGAGCTGGGACATTACTGGGATTTCAGACAAATGAATTAGCAGACGTTGAAGTAGTAAATCACAACAAGATTACGTCCCACTCTTCAGTTGGGGGACAACAGGGGAACAAGATGAAGTGGAGTAGTTTGAACAACAGGAGAGGTTAGCGGTGATGATGTGAACAGACACACCACAGCTGGTGGTATTAACACATTTAAAAAAGAGAGCGCAGTGGGGAGAATTAATACAATTAACACGAGCCGCTACACAAGTCAGTTAGACAAGGGTTAACGTGGGGAAGAACATTTCTCCAGTGGAACATGTTCTTGCGTCAGTTCTGAAGGTACCGAGCTAATGTTTTCTTGGTTCCTTTTGACACGCTCCATCTCTGGAGTGAACACCACCGGAGTTCCCTTGGCTGAACCGTCTTTATACAACACCTACAGGACAGAAGCACAGTCAGACACTGAACCATACACAGACCACACACCTATAGGACTGCTTTCATAGACTCGATTGACCTCAAACTCTTAGAAGACACAGACAAAGTTCAGGAAATTTGCAAGATTAATAATCTCTGAGAAGATACTCCTCTGAATCGAAGAAACATTTGTTGCTTTCGGAATGTATTTAAGCGGCGTCTGAGAAATTGGTCCTATAGAGTGACTCATCCTGACAGCTCCTGTCAAGCAGCCAGGATCTCTGTTGCAGAAACAAACACACTCCTCACGCTTCAGCAGGGCATTTAGCTCATTTGCTGTGAAGTGGACATTAATTTAGAAGCAAAAAACGCTGGGCTGCAGGTTAGAATGGTGTCTACGGGAGAGGGATCGGGGCTTTGGGGAGCATCACAGGCCAAAGAGTAGGGTTTCACTCAGCTGAAAGGGGTTTGATGGTTGAAGATTAAAGATGATTGGATGGAGTAAGAGGAGAAAAGAACAAAAAAAGAAATGAAAACTAAGGCTACATGAGGGTCAGAGGGGTGATGACGGCAGGGCTGGAGCTCAGGAAACTGCAGTCCGTGCCTTGATGATGAGGATGGATGAGACGAGCAGGAGGTGATGAGAGTGTGAGATGATGACAGGAGGGAGGAAAAGTAGCATTACTGATGGACACTACCATCCACTCTCAACAGTTAGGAGCACACGTGCTTCGGTTTTTGTTCCAATACCGAGCTGATGTGCTTCTGGGTTTCTCTGACCCGCTTCACCTCAGGGAGGTCCGGTATAGCTGTGCCACGACCAAGAGAGTCCTTGTATTTTATCTACCCAAGACACAGTTTTTGGTTTCATACAAAAAAAAGTAAAGAGCAGGTCAGTCAGAGGCAATAACAGGAAGACAGAGACACAGCACAGCACCAAAACTCACGGCAGACATTAAACATGGAATTAAACAAACATCTTTCCTGAGAAATGAAGAAGCAGGTTATGTTAGCGACACAGTGGCTCGTCATTGGTGTTATATCAGCGCGGTGGGTTTGATGTGACAAGCGTCTAAAACGAGTGGCGATGACTCAGGGGGGCTGTTATGACGTTGTGTTTGAAGGAGATGAAGAGTGAGGTAGAGGCAGATGAATGTACAGGAGGTTACAGGGTCACTCTGCGGAGTACCGTGCTAATATTCTGCTGATTGCGTTTAACTCTCTCCATCTCTGGGGTCTCTGATATTGCCGTGCCTTGACCCACTCCTCCTTTGTACTGAAGCTTTAAAATGAGACAGCAAAAAAACAGTCAAATATGGTGGCGACACACTCAAAGACAGATTACTGTTCAGTTTGGGAGGGAAGGAAATGCCAAAAACAAGGAATTAAAATATGAGATCCAGGGAAATGCTGAGTAATTTGGGGAAAAAATGGAGGGGGACTACATTTTTTTTTTTATATTATGAAAATGTGAATTCATAATCAAACTGGTCTGGTAAAAGGAATGATTTATGAGACTTAGTTAGGATGGAGGAGGGAAAACCAGAGAACCAGAGAGGCAGCTATGTTGGGAGATGATTATAAAGAGGATGAACAAAGGGGTCACTGCGGCCTGTTCCTCTACCAAGCTGATATTCTTCTGGGTTTCTCGGACCCGCTTCACCTCAGGGAGATCTGGTATGGCTGTGCCTTGACCCACAGAATCCTTGTACTGTATCTGCCCATCAAATAATAATAATGACAATACACAGAGTGAGACAGGGACAAACACGAGTATGTAGTGTAGACACAGACACAGACTCGGCCATCCATTCATAACAACAACATACATTACAAGAGCAACTTGTAATGTAACTGGAACAACTGACATTAACATGTTACTTTCAACAAATGTTCACATCTTTAGTTGGGTAATGATGTCAATAAGCAAGGATGTGAAATACATACGTTCTGCTTTAAAATGGATAGTACTTCATTAAATGTATGACTTCGGGGTTTAGATGTATTGAATTATCATGATGTAGAAAGAAACCCTACAGAAGCCTCAAACTCCTCATAGATGATGAAGATGTTAACTTACAGTGGAGATAAGAACCGCTGCACTATGCTGCCAAAAGTATGTGGACACCCAAACATCAAACGCGAACATTGTTGAATATTTGAAGACTAGGGGCTGTTATATGCTTCTATAACTGCCTCCACTGATTGGGCTGCAGGGATTTGCTCACTTTAAACCACAAAAGCATGAGTGAGGTCCAACCACTGACATACTTTACATAAAGACGGCAATGTGTCTCCACTTCTTCCTCCCACTGTACAAACATGAGGCCAAATTATTACTCACACAAGTGCTGCCATATTGCATTGGCCGTGTAAGCGTTAAATCGTGCTGTGAAGCTGTGGTATCCAGTTCCCAGCTGTCAATCATGACGTCTCGGCTCTTTTTTCTAGCGTCAAATAACTAATTAAAACCAAACTTAACAGAAACATTAACACCTGAACTTACATCAGTGTGATAATAATTACCTAAAAGGACAGAAACTATCTTTGGAGAAGAGTTTTTAGTTTGGCCCTTGTTCTTTCTGCTAACACGGAGGGGGCAGGATTTATAACCAATACTTCAGGCAGCCACCAGAAAGTGATCAAGATGTTCTGGCCTCACTTTTGCAAAGCTGTCATGTCATCCATCTTGATATACAGTTAGTGAGTCCAACAGTGAAGTTTGGTGATAAGGTCTGGCCCACAATCTGTCCCAAAAGTGTTGGATGAGGGTCAAGTTCCTTTACAGAAAACATGATATACCACCTCTTTATGGACTTGCCAGTGGTGTCCACATACCCTTGACCATCTGATGTATTTAAAAAAAAAACAAGCAATCTTCCAGAAAGGAAGTTGGGTGACAAAGTATCTACGCCTTTGGGGCTCCTTCCAACCATTAGTCTAAGTAAAAAGGTATGAATGAAAAAAAAATCTTTGTAAAGAGATGGATTGAAATGGTCGTTTGACGTGTGAGGACAGGTCTGGTTATATTCTGAGGAGGGAATATGGAGGGAAGAAATGTTGAGGAGTAGATGAAGGAGGGCAGGGTCACTCTGTGGAGTACCGTGCTAATATTCTGCTGGTTGCGTTTAACTCTCTCCATCTCTGGGGTCTCTGATATTGATGTGCCTTGGCCCACTCCTTCTTTGTACTGACACTTTGAATGAAATAGAAAAATAAAGTAAAATATGGTGGCAACACACTTATTTATAGATAAATAAATTCATAATGAAATTGTTAACCAGGGCAGGAAAATAGGAATGATTTATGAGACTTAGTTAGGATGGAGGAGGGGAAACCAGAGATAAAAAT